>JAPYZA010002508.1:0-22392 GCA_030522685.1 Eupelmus azureus | reverse complement strand
CTGGAAGAAGATAAAATGCTCTCATAGAATATATCAATTCTTTTTTTCTTAACTATGAATAGTGATCTAGTCCTATTTTTCTATTGAGTACATTATTATCAGTCATATAATAAATAGATAAAAAGTTATAAGAACTTGAAAATTAAGTATGATTTATTCATTGAGTTGGTCCTTAATTTCTTTTACCCTTAATTTATTTAAAATTCATTGCAGATACACTTTTTTTTAAAATTATAATAATTTAGAGTTAGAAATAATAAATCTTAATTTTTATTTTTAACTTTTAAAAAACTAGACATAACAGTATTATTATTATTATTATCAAGTTCAATATCGCTAAAAACATTATTCACAACATTAAAATGTTAACAATAATCTTTTCTCTAGTCATGTGTGTGTTGAACATGCAGGTAAGGACTTATGACGCACAGTAGGAAAAAACTTAAGTCGGCGAGACGATGAAAGAGTGGAAAGACAATTTATTTACCCCCTATCGGAGGGACGAAAAAAGGGCAGCATTTTTGTAAGTAGCTGAGCAATGACCTGTGTCTGCGAACTCAAGGAATTCTTTTTTCGGTCATTAAAAAGTTAAGTATAAGCATATGTAGATTACTGTTTCGATTTATTAGAATGTGATGGTTATATATTCTAGTAATACACTAATTATTGCTGTAATATATTTTAGAAAACTATTTTATATGTTATTAATTTACCAAGCGAACACAATCGAGCCAGAATATTTAGTAGTATGTAGAAAAATTCGTATCCATAAAGTAATCATTTCATATAATATCATTCGTAATCATAAATTCTATTTTTAGTTAATGAAATAGAATGAGAAAATAGAATCAGCTTTGTTAAAACGGATATGTGAAGTAGATTTAGAGATATATAAATTCACTCATATCATGCGGATATTTTTATAAAAATAGTGTATTCCTAAATGAAGATACACAAAAGATCGAATTCTGCAGATAAAGAACTTGTTCAGTCGACCATGAATGGCAGATGAAAAATATCCGACAATCTCCATTATAAAAGAAATAAACGAAACAAAGCATTTAAATCTGATAGGATAAAAAATGTTCTTGTGAAGCTTGTATGATACTTGATGCATGAAATTTGAGATTATATAATAAGCAGATATATTTAAAAATACTGAACTACTATTATTGATAAATTAGAAATTAGAAAATTTTTTAAATAAGTAAATAAGTAATTTAGCTTTTACAATTTAAACATATAATAATTATATTAATCAAATAAGTTTATTTTCTCTTTAACATACCTTTTTAAATGCAATTATATTGAATAAATATTTTTTTTATTATGTATATAATCTATACATGGTTTTGACAGGGTTTTATTTAAAAAGTTTTTTTTCGCACATAACATGGAAATCTGAAAGCTGACTTGAAACGGATCTAAAATATTTTATACAAATAAACATTCTTATTTACTCTAAACGTGCAAAATATTAAAGAAAATAAAAACAGAAATGAGAGTTATTGACCTCAGAGACCATTTCTAGAATAAACGAAAATATAAAGAAGAAAAATACGTCAGAAGATAAGAGTTCGGATGATCAGCCATTTAGTGGTCATCTTCCTCTCTCTGCTTCTCTCTTTTTGTTGATAAATAGATATCTTTGTTAAAGATTGAAATAATTAAGAATTAAAACACTGACGGTCGACTCTTCAATCATAATAAAACAATTCATTTTATATGATTCCAAGTGTTTCTATTAATTTTAACCAGTATTAAAAATGAAATAACTAAGTAAATAATAATTCAGTGATACAAAGCGTGATGCAAGCATCAAATAATTAATCATACTTTTCTAAATTGTCCTAACGATCGTTACGAAACCGTAAATCTTCAACCACAACCTCCAACAAACGCACATCTAGATCTCACTAATTCTCAAATCCGATTGCCTAAACTATCTCAACCCACATACACTTCACGCACTCGCATACATCATCACAAATCAAAACGAACGATCCTCCGAACTCGCTCAAACAAAACGCGCGCAAAACTCCAGCGCGCACAAAGACCGGCAATTAACAAACTTGAGAGCCCCACTCTCCCTCCCATCCTCGCTCCTGCGTGTAATGAAAAAGTCGCGAGCGTCAGTCTCCCCCTCCAGGCGAAACAGGGAAAAGCCAACCCTCCTGGCCTGCGCGGCCCATCTCTATATATACATATATATATATATATATATATAACGAAAAACACGCGCGCAGGAGTGCGCGCTTGCCGTGCCGGGGCGTGTGTAACACCTAACCTCCCCTCTCCGGGCGCAAGCTCAAACGAGAGAGAGAGAGAGAGAGAGAGAGAGAAGGTAGAGTCGCGCGAGCAGGCATAGAGCTTGCGCGCGCGCGCGCATATCAGTCGGAGTGGAAACGTCTGTCGTGCCGGGCGCGCAGCGCAACTCGCACACTCCTCGCTGGCTCTGGCCCTTTCCTCGCTCTCCGCAAGCTTTTGTAGGCGCACACGAGGCCGGAGAAACGAGGATGACGAGGATGTAGAGGAGGAAAGGGATGAAAGAGGCCGGACGATATAGGAGAGGGCGATAGAACAATCATATTTTCTTAAGCATTTTCACGGAAGGAAGTACTTAGAGGAGCGCGTGGATATACGTGGACATAAACAAAAGCGTGCGACTGGAGTAATCGCCGAGGCGTTTTAATGTTGAATAATAGCAATACTACACGTTAACGTAGAAATAGAGATATTATAATATACACGTAGCTGTATCAATCACGTACCGAGGTATAATTAGATAGTATTTACGTATATAAATATAATGTAGAAGAGGGTGAGGAAGAGTAAATCGCAGACAATCATTTGAAGTAACGAAGAAGGATTTTAAACGAGCGCCAGGCGAGAAAGACACAGAGGCACGTGCCGCAGCCGGTTCGCAGCTGTATCGAGGAGGCTAAGTAGAAAGTCGCGTTGTACGTCAGACGGATATATGAACAGAGGAGCGCGGGGCGCAGCTCTTCCGTGGAAATTTTTCTCTCTTGCCGGTGAGTAGTAACATTGATGGTATATACATATATATATACATAGACACCGGCCGTTATCTCTTGTTTACTTGATCGTCACGAGGACGTAATGTTTATGGTTAATGCATGGATCACACACGTGAGACAGATGCGCGCGCGCGCGCTAGTGTATATGGACGTTTTAATGCTCTTATTGGAGGCATGGGTATATGACCAGTTGGAGGGCGTTTCTTTTGTTTTTTTATTCTGTTTTTTCTTTTTGTTAGTCTGCGCGGGGCGATTTTCACGGTTTGTAACTTGAGATTTTTGTTGATTCAGTGCGGTTTGATAAAGTGAAGGACCGGATAGGTGTTTGTTTTAAACTTGTGGTAATGAATAAATAAATATCGATTTTTAGTGATAATATTGTGGTTGGAAATGAGAGAAAACATTTATTGCTATCGGGATAAATGTTTGTTTAAATTCGGGTATTTTTGTCTGGCAATAAATGGTTTAAATTTTAATAAAAATTACAGAAACATAAATCATTGAGATATTCTTTTAATACATAACTAAACACCAATAAAGATATTCTGTATTTTATGGCAATTCATAATACGAAAACAGTTAAAATTTCGCCGTTATATCTCACACTTTCATTTCTCTTAATTCACTATTTTTCTATAAGTTTAAGTATCTACTTGTAGTTGTCAAATATCATTTTAAAGTGTGCCTCCATGTTTTAAAATTAATTTACTATTGCTAACAATGATGAAAAAGTAAGTAAATAAAAAAATACGTGAACTTATTACATTGACTAAATCGCATTAAGCAAAATGATTTAAATTGATTTTTATTGTATTATTATTAATGGACAATAATTATTCAATACAATTAATTTAATAATAATTTTCATGAACAAGTGAAATTTTATTATCTTTATTTTTGTTTTTGTTATTTCCTTTTACATTAAATCAAATTACTTGTTCGATGAAACGCAAACGGTAAATAAAAAGGGCCCAATTGAGTATGTGTAAATATTGAAGCTATTGATAAAAGAGAAATATGAAAGAATGATAAGCTCATGTTTGTATGTATTTTATTGATATACAAGTAACTTTACTATTTTAATTACTTAAAATGAACCAAAATCAAATTTTATTTTTTTTTAATGTTATAAATAGAAATGTACTATTGCATCTTTAATTTATATATGCATACATACTGTTTATTGTTTAATTAAGTAAACATATGCAAACGCAATGTTTTGCAATAATCCAAAGAATATTATTTTAAGGCACGTTATACAAAATCGTTTTCCCTTCTTTTAAGCATTACCAATTGTTATGCCGCCCTAACTGAATTTTAAAGGTATCGAATATCCCCTATCGCGAAATAATAGGACGAATTTTTAAAGAGAGCGACGCCCCTGCTTCTGCGCCTTTAAATTGCTTTTTTTTCGGGGAAAGGCTCCTCCGCCTTTTCTTTTTTATACCCGCAACATTTATATGTATTCCTACATACATACACGCACTCCCACGTGGGAATAAAGGATTCGTCGAACTCGTAAAAATACCTCCGCCACTCTTGCGCCCATAGCGTAATCGAAGATTCAGAATCGCGTGAAATTGCGGGCTGAATTTTTTCGCGAGAGCAGCGCGCGCCGAGCTCTGATAAGTTTTATTGTGCTGTGGGCGGAATGGCGGGGAGGCTCGCCTGTAATCGAACTGGAGAATTTTGTGGGGTTGTAAATGTTCTGTACAGCGCTGGGAGGGAAGAAGGAATTCGATGCTTAAAGTGCGTCGATACACATTACGGGGAGAGATCGTCTTTCGGCTCGAATTTTCGTGTTTTGAGGCGTCGGGAAATGGCGATTTTAAGAAAAACAGCTACTTCGGCTAGAGAATTGATCACTTGGCGTTCGGAGATTTGCATAAGTCGATGCATTATTCGTTTGCGAAGCGTTTGCATTATGCATACTGTTGAACAAAGGGGCTATCGGTTTAAAGATAGCAAATTCATACATTACTATATTTTTGTTCGTGTATTATATTTTAAGTCAATGTTGCAATATTATATTTATGTTAGTAAAATTTAAAATAATGTACGAAATAGGTCAAGCGAAGTAATAATTTTCGTAGAAACTGCGCTTTGCTTTTAAGGAAATTATTTTTTGAACTATAAGTTATTCAAATTGACAAAATCCATTAAAAAAAAATTTCTAATATCTTTGATAACAATAGATAAAAACGAGAAAATTCCCATTCCCCGCAATCCGCGAATCCGCAAAAATTTCAGCCGTCAGCAAAGTCGAGAAGGCAGATCGACTGGCCGGCGCAAAGAAAAAAACGATTCGCACTTGTAAAAATACCACCCTCCGAAAATCCGATCAGCGTCTCTCCTGCGAAGCGCCCCGCGGCCCGTCTTCGCCTGCACTCGAGAGCTCGGCCCGAGAGTTGACGTCAGACGACGTTTGACGGTATATATCCGGCTGCTTTTTGCCGCGGCGCGATGAAAAGAAGGTATAGCGGTCGTCTTTTATCTTCCTCTTTGTGCGCCGGGGCCCACAATGCCGCGCGCTCTCCGTTATTGCGTTACCTTTTTCTTTTCCTCGCGATTATGGCTGGGCGGATCTTTTCTCATTGTCGCCTGGGCTCTTGCTTTTTTTTTATGCGAAGAGAAGATTGTTTTTCGGATTCGATTGGCGACTTTGCGCGGCGTGGGATTTCGCTTTTTCGGAGAGTATAGTTATTATGGTTCTTTTTTTGGTTGGGACGATATTCTAGATTCGCTTGTTGTTTAGACTTACCTGGCTCGTTTGTTATTTATCTTGTGTTGTTTTCAAATATTAAACGTCTTTACAATACGCAACATAGATTTCACTTCTTTTTTATCAAAATTAGCTTTTTCATATTAACTTTGATTCTAAATCCCTTATTCAATATGCAGTAGATAAAAAATTGAAGATGTTATACTGAATTTATAAAATTTGTTCTTCTTCCTCGTTTTAAATAGTCAAGACATTGTCGATCTTTCAATAATATTGAATTATTCAAAAGAATAAATCTTTACATCAAGAATTTTATTAAAATATTTTTATCAATATTTAAAGAAATTCCATTCTTTATAATTAAATTTTTCATCATTTTTTTAATCAATGTAAAGAAAATTGTGATCAGTATCTGGAACTGTATTAAAGTACTTTTTTCTCTGACCCAGAAACGTTTCTTGCGTATTGTAGCTAGCAAGTATATCAGTGTTCTTACATTACCTTTGCTTACGTTAGCAGAAAATTACTTGCTCTACACGATTTTCTGCCTGTACGAAGCGAAAAAGCCGAATAAACAGAACTCAATTTTTAGCAAAGTAAATTTAATCTGGTAATATCGAGATGAATTCTAATGGGATTGCTTACATTTAACATTGTTATAATAACGAAAAAATAAGTAAATGAATCTCCAATAAAAAAAAAGAAAGTGAATAATCTTGAATAAATCTTAATACTCGTATAACTAATACGTACAGTCTTGTCACGATTATTATATATACAGATAATAATTGCAGCAAGATTATAAGTTTTCCTTGGTGATATGCAGATATTCAAAAAATCGAAAAAATTCGGGCCGAGTATCGGGTCAGATCGAATGGTCCGAATTTGTCGGGCGTAGCTGTTATTATCGGGCTGTTCTGAATTATCAGACTACCTGAAATTATCGGACATACTCCATTTAACGGGAACGCCCGGATTATAGCTTTTTAAAGTTAATTGATAATTCTAGATTTTTCTGTATAGTACTAAAATAGCAAATAAAATCCGTCTATTTAAAACCACTGCGAAAAGTTTGGAAAGCTCGACAATATTTTGGAAATCCGAAAGGTCGGGTATATCCGTACAGATATCTGATAAAATTCCAAATCGATTGGCCAGTTTTTAGGCTATCTACACATTTCTAGTTTCGATAATATTCGTAAAATAAACCTTTTTAGTAGGTCATTATTAGGATATAATAAATTAAATATTTTCTTCTATAATAATTTTTTAGTTTTAACATTAATAAAAAATTTTAATTATCTATAATCTAAAATTTACTTAATTCATGAGTTATTTTAATTTTTTATCGGAAATTTTTGACTAACAAAAACTGTAATTAATAGTTAATCCTACTCTGAGAGTAGGAATTTCTGCAAAAAAGTTCTAAAAAATAAGTACGATACTTTAAAGGTAATCCGATTACAGACTACCAAAAGAAACATATTTATCGAATGTCTAACAATTATAGAGATTATTATAGACTATAAGAAAATTAACTACAATAAACATATGCAAAAGTTAAATTAGACCAACATTTTCAAATATAGTTTTAATCACATTATGACCGATTTACTTTTCACCTTCGTTCCCATTTCTATAGTTAGTAAAATAACAAAACGCCAAAATAAAACAGCAATATCTGCAAAGTAAATTGAAACTTGCAAACAATACTTTTATCCGAAATACGTTTATTCAACTGAAAAGGCAAAGTAACTAAATTATTTTGTTTTTTTAGCGAACTATTGGTTTATGTACAAAAAATATAAATTTATTTAATCTAAATAAAACAAATATTTCTTATACACAAAGAATTATAAAACTATCGAATAGACTAAAATGAAAATATAATTGCTATAAAGACTAAAAGAATAACAAATTCTAATAAAAATAACGTTGTCCATGTTCGACCATCATCCAATTACGTTTAAACTGTTTAATTCCACCCTCTCCCTCTCGACATCCGAGCATATTTTTAGAACTTATTCAATACCCGCTGTTTACTTATTTTGAACACACGTCCATATCCACCTTGGGAATAGCAGCTCTCATTAACTTAATAACTCGAGCCAGGCCGCTTTAAACCGGCCTGGCTCAACGTTTTACCCTAATTACTAGCTAAAAAGAAGAAGGCGAGCCGCTGGAAATTGCTTTTAATTAAAGCATCCTCCCGATCCCGTCGATATACCATTTCATAGCGAGGCTTCAAAGAATAAAATAAAACTTTCTCGCGCCTTGGTTATTAATATCGTGTCTCCGGCTAATTCCCGGATCCCTCGATCACTGGCACATGCCTCTCCCCTAGATAGCTTATACTACTTGTGTAATAACCTACGGCTGGCTTCTGTCGCCCTTGCGCTAAAGACTAATATATCCTGCGCGCTTCTGTGATTGTCTTCTCTTCCTCCCTTGCCAGCTCCGTCAGACGGCGGGCCACCGGCTAGGTAGCTAGTTCCTTTACGACGCGATTTCTCTGCGGGTATGACGTTGGCCCCGGACAGGAAATGTCGGACTGAGGGAAATGGAAGATGAGATGTAAGCCTTGGGAGCTTTTGCTCAAGGCCGTAAAGTGGGTTAGTCGCTGCGTTAGAAATGCGTGATGAAATATCTTCGGGAAGGGTCTTGCGTTTTTTAAACGGAGATTTTGGTAGTTTGCGCGATTTTGTTTGGGTTGCGTTTAGAAACTGGTGTAGTAAAGTTCACGCGAAATCTGATTTGTAACTTTGAATTAAGTTTTATTACTTTATATTGGTAAAAGTTAAAAACAATTAAGCATTGATGCCTTGATTATCAATATTCGTATAAGCTTCAGTTATTTCGACGGTAATTTCATTACGCAATGACATCTCTCATCGATCGTATACTACGCAGAAGAGCGAAAGCATAAAAGCACGTAGTAAGCGCTTTTCTTGGAGCAGACAAATCCCTTTTATACCTCTAAATCGCTTGCAGAGCTTAAAAAGCGTTTTTACAAGCACTGTGTGCTCAGCGGGCTACGGCCTTTTTTCCTTCTCCGCGAATAAGCTTCTCGCTCCCTTCCTTTCCTCTCTTATTTCTACTCTCTCAACTTAGAAAACTACTTCGTTCTAACCATTGAAAACAATCAATCGCAGAGCTTTCTCGGTTCTCTTGAAAATGTCGATTCACACTTAACGTTTGCCACTCGGAGAGCGGAAAGCTCGAACTGGCAAATATAATTTAGATAAAAAACAATTTTCCATTCCCTCGGTCAGATTAAAACAATTACAACATTATCGAAATTCTATAATATTGTATTTTGCACTAACGCTTGTGTTATGCATAATTATTAATTAAATACATAATTGAAAACACAAACTAATATTAGTAGTGCATTTACGTGAAGTGCCTGACCATACACGGACTAATACCACTTCAGCACTCATTCTCGTATGGAGTTTACGTCACTACAGACCGGTTGCATTTGATAGATTGCTCAGAGCTAACTCCACTCGTGTAAATTTTTACCTTTCTCGGGAGCTACTTCTTTAGCAGCGCTCTGTTTATTCGAGGCAGAAGAAGAAACTAGTAAACATAAATCATTCCCCTACACTTGTCCAACTGCAGGCAGCAATTTTTCATTGCAACCCGAGGATCACCCATTTCTGACGTCACTGCTTTTTCCATCATCAAAGCCCATCAATATCGAGTGTAAAACGCCGAGCATCCGGCGTCTCGACTATACCTCTCAGTCTCCCAGCGCTCGGCCCATTATCCTACAAACTACTTACATCCGCAAGAGACACAGCTAGAGCTCCCAGGCATTTTCCAGCCGACTTTTCCCATCCGCCGAGCAAACGTACAGCGCCCCGGCGCGATTAATGCTTTCCTTTCTTCGTTAGCGAAAAAATCGCCCACACCTCCGCGCCAGTCCATTTCTCTTCTCCTCTCTCGCTCTCTCCATCTCTCTCTCTTTCTCGTCTAACGTCGCCTCGCGTATGAACGACGGGCGCCGCTCTCGTATCTCCTTAATCACGCGTTGTCCGAGAGAGAGAGAGAGAGAGCGCGATGAAACTTCGTGACGACAATGTGCTAAAGCCCCCCGCGCGAACAATACCCTGCCCGCCTCTAATGGGGTAATTCATTTTGCAGAAAGCGAGCCGCTGGCCCATTGTGCTTTAACTCTTGCCTTGGAGGATGCAAGGCGCTGTCGTGTTACTGCGCGGTTTTATGCTAATGCGACGTGGGGCTAGAGGGAAGGATTCGAAAGGGATTTTTGGTTGGGTTGTTGGGGAGGGTTATTAGTTAGGCGGGATGGATTGGGAGTGATCATTGGGGGGGACGTCTTTTAGAGAAAAATGAGGGCTGGGGAATCAAGAGAAACGAGAGGTGATTTGAAAGAGGAGGCTTGGTTGTTAGTATTGCTTGTTTGTCGCGAGCTGAGAAGTGCTTTGCGACTGATTCGTGTAGTATTTCTTGAGCTTGTTAACGGTCTAGTTGGAAAAAAGTGAGTGTTTCGTTTTTCAGTTTATCGGAAGCGTATTTCTGGAAAATACAAGGAAAAACTTTTTCGTACATGAAATAATTACTTTTTTTTAGATTTTTTCAACTATTTACGGTTTTACTTTTACGATCTTTAACTGAATATTATATGATGATAATATTTGACGATTTGAAGCGTACAGAATCATGAAATTGTAAAATTTTAATTCAATGAAAAGAATTCTCTAAAATTTAAATTTCATACCAAGTTATCGTTCGGCAGATTTTGTCAATATTAACCCAAGAAACAAGTGTAATTCCCCCAAGACAATCTCGCAAGACAATAAATCTTTTAGGCAGGGTTTTCGTTACAAAATCAGATTTAATGGAATACTAAATTAATTGAATTTACGGTACACAAAATATATACGAAAAAATGAATTTTTAAAGTTGTATACTGTGGGGTCAGAAAATTTCGAAACTCTCGCAGTAGATTTTTAATAATAATTCCTCTCAAGAAGAGTTTCAGAATTTTGTTAATTAAAAATATCATTACGAATTCCAGTTATCTATTACTACGTAACAACAGTTATTAAAATTAATATTATGGTTACAAATTTTAATATAGTTTAGAATTGATTTTCAAACTATAATAAATTTTTCACCATTTTCTATCTTTTTGATAAAGTTTAAGATATCCGAGTAATTAGGTTCAGTCAGTTTGACGTCAGTCGCTATGAATATTTTTCATTTTAATTAAAAGTTAAACGTTTAATAGTTTAGAAACTAGTATTATAGAGTGTTAATAGTTAAGGAATATGAAGGCGTAATTGTGTTTTAGTTCTTACAGTTTAGCACGTGCATATGAATAAATTGAGAAAGTCAAAACCAAATATAAATCATGGACATTAGGCAATATGTACCGAGATTAATGATCGTATTATTTATCTTAAATATTTAAATGATAATTATTCATTTAAATGAAATATTTGATACATAAAAAAATTTTGCGAATTTATATCATTGCTAAAGTATTTTAAAAATCCAACCTCGTGTTCTACCAGCTAAAAACTTTTAAAAAAGTTCTCATTCAGCTCGAAATGAATTTTAGCCATGAAATGAAAAGGCGCCAAATTGACGTAACAGTTTACTTATTAAACGATAAAAAATAGCGAAGGTCAGACATTCCTCTATTAACAAACGCGAGCTACGTGATGCTACTTGACAAATCTAAAACCACAATAATCAATGCTTCGTACATTCCTGGGGGCTTTAAAATTCCACAGAGCTCTTTTTTACTGGCAACTTATTCTGCTCATTCTTTATTTCTTTCATTTAATTACTTAATAAATCACCCAGCTTCATGAAAAATAATTATTCACTGTCTCTCAACAACCCAAACATTAAGCAGTTGCGCGAAATCGTACCCGAGCACTCATTTTTTTCCTCTCCCCCTTTTTTCCCTTTACCGGCCGACTTTCAACAATAACAAAGCCTTCTACCGGGGATCTCTTTGCCCTCATTCTACTTTTTCGAGGCTGAAATTTTTTTTTCTCCACGCAGAATCGGAGCTCTCCGAAACATTCATTGTTCAGCTTGCCCGCGTGCGCTGTAAATAACGCAACTTTTATTGCTCGCTGAACTTTCAGCTCTCTTTTCTACGAGTCTTCTTCATCAAGCTTAACTGGCTTTCGCTCATTCTTACACCAGTATTATTAAATATTAACATTTTGCAAATTCGCTCATTTAGACCTGATGGAAAAAGCTATAAGAAACAGCGCAAAAACGAGCAAGCGCACTTTGTCTATTTTAGCGCGCATTACTCTGGACGCGTCAAAGGGAGACATTTTTCATTTCTCCGCTGCTCGACTTTCGCGTGCACACGCCGTCTTATTTGCGTGGGAAAACGCGCGTGTATGGTTATACTTTCAAATTTCATGCTCTACAAAATGTAAGCGCGAGTGCATGAATATGCTTATCCGAACTTATAAATAAAAAGACGCGCGCCCGGCCGGGCGCGCTCGCGTCTTGCATTAAGCGAGGGCCCGGCAAAGTAGCTCAAATGCGAGAACACGCTTCTTGCATTCGCCAACACGAGTAGCTCGATATATATATACATATACTTATATATGGAGGGCGGCTAAGCGGATCCGAGGAGTTTGAAAGCCGCTGTTAACACGCGCACTCACAAATGTGTGCGTTAAATCGCAAACAGAATTCCCATTATTTTGGAGAAACCGCGGCGGGAACATTTTGACGGGAAATTCGAGCCTCTCGCATCCCGAAGGCATTGTGCGACTATATAGCCCGGCTCCTATTGTAAACGCGCTCACCCTTACTCTTTTGCCCTCTCCGTCCTTGCCACTAGCTTGCCCCCCCCCCCCTACTTCCTCGAGCTCGTTCTCTTTATAGTCGATATGCAGGGAGCTAGGATCACGAGGCGTAATTGCACTTCCTTCATTGCCGCGCGCACTTTTCCTCATTCTCGTTCTATAATTGCGCGCGCGCTCGCTTGGAATTCTCCGGCTCTTTTTCGCGCGCGCTTCTCGCTCTTATTAAATTTTGCAGTGCGCGCACGTGGCGGAGTTCTGAATAATTTGCGGAGCTCGGGAGGAGTGGAGTATTTTCGAATTTTCCAATGTGAAAACACGTGTCTGGGTTTTTTTTTGAAATTTCGGTGAATTGGTTACTGATACTCTTTTATTTGGCTGGAATGTAGTGGAGCAAGTTTTTACAGGAACGAAGAGCAGCGAGATTGAATTGTTTTGAAGTAGTTGCTTTGATAAAAAACGTTTTCATTGATTTTAACTTACTGCGAATTTTCCTTTCGTGTTGAAAAGTACGAGGAAAAAGAAAAAAATGCAGTGATTTTTTATGCTGGAATACACAGATTTTCTATTTCATTATCGACACTGATAGGAAAAAAGATGGAAAAATTATTTTTAATCATAACTCAAACTTTTTGATTTTGTTTTTGCAATTTTGATGATAAAAATGAGTTTTGAGTCAGATTTATAATATATAACATGTGTTTATTATTATTGCACGGTAAAAAAATATAAAATACAAAGTACAAGCAATATAGAAAATCAAAAATAATTTTGTTCGCTACCCGGAAATTTTTACCAGTCTACATAGTAAATTTCGTTTTGTGAAAATTCGTCGAAAAGGGAACGCGGCGTCCTTTGATGTTCTACTATTGTCGATGGTAAAATCTGCAGTTTTCTAACTAGTAATATTTATAAAATGTCGACCATATCTTGAGTTACGATAAAAAATAGTAATTTTTTCCATTTCTTTTTCTTTATTTTTATCATAATTTTTTTCTCAGTGGACAAAGCTTGATTTTAATCATTTGTTTAACGAAGCGTCCAAAGGTATAAGGCTTTTGAAACTATTTGATGGAAAGCTTCGTGATAGTGAAAAGTTATTATTTAAATTTGATTCTGATGAATTTCGAAATTATTCATCATTGAATTTCTGTAACAAGTTTTCAACTGAAATTCAGTCTAGTCTATAACAGAGAAACTTTTATTTATTTTCACAATTTCAGAGGATCAAAAAGTCAATTAAAATTAGAAATTTTTCACGAAAAATTTTTTGTGAACAATAAATCAAAATTATAAATTTGAATTAAGGTTTGTGTCATTCTCTTTATAATGAAGAGGAATAAACTTTTTTCTGCATGAAAAAAAAGTAAGGCTAATTTTTCCGCTTCGCAATCGAACTACTCTATCACCGTCAGAACCTCTGATAATTAATAAATCTAATTAAACTTTTAGCATCCCTCAATAACTGAAAAACTTTCTTTTTGAAAAAGCCAAGTTGCTCTGCGCTCAAAATTACTCCAGGCGAAACTTGGACCACGCTGGCTGCAAAAGCAAAATGCAAAATCCGTCAAAGTTCAAAAGTTCAAAGTCACAATTGCCAGCGATCCCACTCAAAGACACGACTCGGAAACAATTAACCGCCGCGTGCAGAAGAGAGGCTAACGAAATTCCAGCGTGTTCCCTTTTCCATCCGCGAAATTACCTTGGCCGGCCCGCGAAAGAACGGATGCTGAGTGGTATTAGGTGATTCATCTCGTTAAGCTCTCGTATCATCGGGCCCGCTTTAATACCGGCTCTTTCTCTCTTTTTCCCTTTCGGCTTTCGAATGCGCGCTTGTGATCGTGTGTATTTTTCTTTGTTATTGTTGGATAGCGATACGTCTATAGAGTGCGAAACCTTCTGTGCGTACTCTGTGCTGAGGGCTTTCGATGAGAGATCGGGGCAATTGTTCGGCGACGTTGAGAGATGGTGTCGTTAGTCATTGGTAATTGGTTCGCTTATTAAAACGATGATTGGTGCTGCTTATTAAAATGATAAAGTGTTTCGGTGAGTAACTCGTTTGTAATTAGTAGACTCTGTTTTGATCGTTTAATCATCGAGCGTGTCAGTGTTTTTTAATTTATGTTTAACATTATTATTTAAAACCGTCATTGTCATTGATATAATTAACTTTTATTAAAAAATAAAGGTGCAAATGACATTGATTTTATATTTAGTGCCAAGTAATATTCAGTGCGACTGCTGTTTAAACAAATTGTAAATTTTCAAGCAAATTTCACCAAGCTTATGCTATTTTTCCGTTCTATATTGTTCTAACTCATTTAACGACTCGCAACGTTTTTAATGTCTTCCTCTGCCAGTAAAAATGAAAACAAAGTACCGTCATAAAATCTTCTCTCTCACCTACACGTATCCATCGAATCCAATACAAACGATCTAACACAGCTGTTTATCGCCGGGACGATCGAAATAGCGCTGCGAAGTGTCAACGGGGAATCCCGGCGACACGGTAGGTGTAGTTCCGGAAAAAATAACGCGAGTAAAAAAGCAGCCTTATCGCAAGCACCTACCCCTCCACGAACGATAGCTAATGAATCAGTCGTGGCTCTCGGCATTATTGATGTAAAAAAGCCTAGCTAGAACTTTTTTTTTTCAAAGAAAGAGGGACCAGAGTGAGCGGAGGGGACATTGTCACGCATGACGATTCGAATTTTGAAGGCGGTTGTTAAAGGAAGTTTGAATGTATATTTGAGGGATTTTTAGAGGGTTCAAATGACAGTCTGGTTTGCCAGGAATGACTCACGGGGATTTTTCGTCGTTTGTATATATGTAAGGTGGAGGAAAACTTTGTCCTTTAAAACTTTCGCAACAGTTTTTTAAGATATATAAGGTTTTTTTTATTTAAGCTTACACAAGCTCTTATTTTTTTAAGCCCACCCAAGCACTTACACAGCTGTGCATAATAATTTATATAATATTATTGCAATTTTAGATACCATTATTCAAATATAGATATGACTCTGCACTCTAAACTCAAAAGTGTGGATTAAATCTTTAAGGATTAAAACCTATATTTTAAAGTTTTATAAAGATTAAAATGTAGGTTTTAAACTTTTTACTTCCAGATTTCGCACTTTTGAGTTTAGAGTGTGGCTAGTTTATTTGCATATAATTTTATTAGAGAAGAATAAAAAGTATGAAGAATTATAGATTAAAAAATCTTTAGTTTTAGCCAATTTTATTGAATACTAGAGTTTCCATTCGATTAAGTATAAAAAATATACATTCTGGCTTTTTACTAAATTAATTGAAAATTACAAATTTAATATTCATTCCATTCAACTATAAAGCATATTCTTTTTCAAAGAAAAAAAAATAAAATCCCTATTTATTTATAAAGTCTCCATGAGTCCCCAACAATTTTCAAAAAGCAATTTCATTCCTATAAACCTAATAAAATCCCAATGAATTTAACCTACCAACCTCTCTCATGCACGTCACTGCAAGTACGCACTTTCCATCGTGTCGCCGACGAAACTTTTCCGTTCGCGTGCCTTTCACTCGTCTATGCCCATCGAGTGCCAGTCGTCGAGGCGTCACTGTTTTTCACTCTTTCTCCCCTTTTCAGCGCGTCACGCGATAAGGTCTTCTTTTTTCTCCCTCCCTGATTTTTCTACCATTTTTTTTCCTTCTGCGCAGCTCTCGGAGAAAAAACGAAACGTAGGTACGCGCGCGGAAAATGCGCCCAGTCATCCCCGAGGAGATTTTCGAATTCAAGTGGGAGAGGGGGCAATTTGTAGCGGTGCAAATTCTCGCGTGAAGAGGATGTATCGGGAGCCGAGATCAGTCGGGGTAATAAGAAAAGGTTTTTGGGATCAAAGGGGAGCGAGCTGAGAGCCGCACGGTTGGTATACGGAGATTTTATGCGGATTTTTGTTGAGAATGAAAGGGAGTTTCGCATGCGCGTCTCGTAAAGCGGGCGGGGCGAGGTAACTCGTTTTGTACATATATCGAAATCGAGCGGATTTCCCGCGGCATGCTTTTTCCATTTCATTTCTACGAGTACTTGAGTATGAGAAAGTTCGATAGAGTTTTTCGAGATTTTTACGAGAGCCCTACGTGACGCTGGAACTTGCTTATGGAGGAACACTTTTACGCGAAACTTGCTCGATGGTAATATATTTTGAGAAACTCTCTGTATACGTTTATTTGAAATTAAAAACTGAAATTTATATTTATTGGTGGAATAAATTACTGACAAGGTGGATCTAATCCAGAGTTGCATTGTAGTTCATACTTAAAAAATATGAGTCTATTAAAGTGAATTACTGATATGAGTTTTCATTTTTAGCTACCAGTAAAATATCTGACGTATATCTTGATAACACAAAACTCGTCGGTATATCTGAGAAAAAATTTTTGTCCATAATTTAACAATAAAAGTTTAGTTGACTGAAATGAAAATTTGTTGAATCAAAAAAGGTTTAATTGATTCAATTAAAAATTTTAATTAAATAGTAAATATTTTCCTCAGTATATCCTTTCTTGAAGGAATATTTTTTAAATTTGCTAAAAAATTTATTCAATTATCGGTTTTAATTAAAAAATACGTATTTAAATTAGAGGAAAATTACTTCTCTTTTTATCCTTTTTTTACGCGTGACTTTTGACCTGATCTTTTATTTGCATATAATCCATTTCAGCGAAATTAACTATAAGCCCCGGCAAATGCTCAACGAAATTTCGGAAATTCGATCCTCTTGAAAATTAGCATAAATCCGAATCTCGGCCACCCGTAACTTTCTAAAAACCCTATAAGCACTCCCTTTCGCAAGATGTACTCAGCCATTCTCGGGTAATTTTCTCGACGTCCGTCGTCCAGAAAAAAGACCCGAAGAAAACTCGCTCGCACACCATCTTGCGCCTTAATTCGATTCTCGTTAGAGCAGCCTCGCCCCAGGAAGGCGATCATCATCGCGTACGTAGGATTCCTGCGTCGCCCCTAGACTGTGGGGAGATAGATAGAGAAAGAGAGAGGAGAGAGAGAGAGCGAGAGAAAGGGAGCCGGAATGATTGACAGGAAAAGTTGTGGAGCCGAAGGCGTTCGTTACGGAATTTGGTGCGTTCCCGGCGGCGAACCGGGTCGTTAAATAGTTTCCAAGTTATATTGCGGTTGATTGTGGCTATAGCTTTATTGATGGGGCGAAATGAGATCAGGAGGGATGGTAGTACAAATTTTCCGTTCGTGATTGTGTGGAGTGAATGAGGAGGAATTTCAATGAAGCGCTGAGTGAAATATTTTATACTTACCCCCCTATTGACAATTTTTGTATGAGATATCACCTGAGATTTTTCATTTTATGGGAGATTGTGAAACGATATTTTGTCATAACTCGTATGGGATGTAGAATCTCGTGATTTTTTGTGCAGGCTACGACGTGCGTAACATGATTTCCTGCGATCTCATATGAGATTTCATACGAGATTGTACACGAGACATTGTTTGATAATTTCACAAGAGAAATTATATAACTTCTGTTATATCTTGTGCATGTAATTTCAAAAAGGTTTTTTTTTTAATATTTTGTACTATGCGCATAAACACGTAAAAGAGTTTTGTAATAACGTAATAAAATATTTAAGTAGATGAATGTCGTCGATCTTTGATCCTGGATTCACAAAAATTATTTTTTATTATTAGGAACATTGTACCTTTCTGTACTAACAAAATATTCGTGTAAAGTGACTATAATGTAACATCGATGCTCTGCTTCAAGGATACATAACGGACTTGTCAGTTACTTCCTATACTACTGCGAGATCATAGGTCCAAGCATAGGGATAGAGCCTGTCCATACTAACCTTGCGCTTAGACCCATGCTCACGCAGCAAGAAGATAGATGACGAATAACCGGAAATTTCCGCAATGTACCCTCGTCATAGAGCTCAGTCACATAGCATAAGTTCATAAGAATATTTCCTAAGTTTGGAATGTTCCTAATTTGTTGTTTATAAAGATCTTGTTTGCGGCGATCTCACAAGGTGTAAAAGGCTTCATAACGCCTTAGTAACAGAAAATGTTATTCTTTGGCATTTAATAAATTTTATTGCTTTTTAATAACGCCGTAATGACACTGACCAAGTTTTCCTTTATTTTTAATAAAACATTTTTTTATTAAATTTTATTAACTTCCGCAAAGAAACAGAAATTTTTCTTTGCGTACATTGCAGAGAGTGAAAGTAGAAGAGAGAAGAGAAAAGTATGAGTGAGAGAGAGAGAGAAAGAAAGAGAGGCGCGCCACGAGCAAAATAATAAACGCGAGGAGTTCCATCATCGTCGTCCGACAAGAGAAAAGGAAGAAGAAGGAAAAAGTGCAATTAAACTTAATAAATTTCCCCCTCTCGCGTACCTGGTACATCTATCATTCTCGCCTTCGTTTCTTTCTCTTTTTCTCTTTGCTCGCATGCCCTTTCAGCACCACACATGTTTACTCAGTTCAACCCTTTCGTTTTGTTTCATCGTCGCCTTGCAACGAATTACTCACACGGGTACACGTATATACACACAGCACACACACGCACACAACCACAAAGCTATTTTTCTCTTGTTTTCTCGTCTTTTTCATGAAAGACACGACATAAGGAACGCGAGGACATGTATACGAAACTCTTTCTTCTCTCTCTCTCTCTCTCTCTCTCTCTCTCCATGTCTTACCATCACCGATATATGCTTTTTAGAGCGTACGCGTTTTTTAGCCGCAAAAGAGAGGGAACGAGATTATGGGGGTCAGGTGGAATTTCGACTTGGCGAGTGACGAAATTGACGAGGAATTGGATTTTGATAAAGAAAAGGGAGTCGTACGCATTATATTCGGTAAGAGGCATGCGGGGGGAAAAGTTTTTATACGCACGTTTCCTTCTTTTGTGACTACTTTTTTCTTCTGGAAATTTTCTTCTTCTTTTGAGGGAATAGTTTTTATTGAATTCTCCGTAAGGAAATTGGCCGAGATAAATTGTTTCACGAGTCAATATAAATTCAGCGCAAAATTCTTAATCAATTATTCATTCAATAAATATTTTTTATATTATTAGTTATGATACGTGACAATAAAATTTCTTCATAGTTTTATATTAGCATTATATTATGTTTTTACCATTAGTAAAAAATATATTTATAACTATTTTATGGATTCTGGATCTCATAAGTCGACGCAGAGATTAGCAATTACAGACTTTTACACAAAGAAATTAATTGGTAAAGGAAATGATATTATTGAACAATAGCGGATTGGAATAATCTATCTCATTGCAAATAATATTGAGTCTAAGATCTTCGTGAACAATTTTAAAATAATATTTTAGTTATTGTGCTTAATTAAATTCAACGAGATTAGAAAATGTAAGCAACTGGAATTAATTTATGACGTAATTTGAAATTCTACATTGTTTGAGATTTCTCTGAAATTTAACTAAATAATGGAATTACATTTTAAAGATAATGCAATACCTATTTAAAAAAAAAAATTATTACCATTAGTTTCTCTTAAACAACTCAGATAGAGATTTGAAATTTCTTATGAATTACGCTTTACAAAATTATTTACTAATGCTTTTGTAGTAGCGTGTAAAAGGACTCCTATAATCTAATCTTCCACTAAATTCGATTCCTTCCTCTGAATCAAATAAAAAGCTTGATGCAAGAAGAAGAAAAAAATTTACAATCACCTTTCTCTATCCTCGGTTACGATCAAAGTTTTGTCATAAAAAATCTTAGAAATTTCCTACCACCTAAGAATGTGAGTAAGAAAGAGAGCGAGAGGGGGGAGGAATAAAAAGGGGCTATAGGACGTATCAGAGGCAATTACGCTAGGGAGGGTGGGGACGAGCACAGAGGGCCAACGAACCTTTGGAGTGTACGTTCTTATAGCAGAGGGTTCAAAACATCGCACCGCGTAATGGAAAAGATGCATCTGATGTCGGCGAGCGGTTCAGGATATGGATTTTTTTTAATAAAATCAAAATACGTAGTGCTGAAAACGAGGGTGGAATACATTGTTTGGCTTCAGGATATTGAAATTTGAGGGATAAGGCGATTTGTCAGGCTGAAATTTCAATGATGTGTATTTAGAGGGATCAGTTTGTTAAAGCGGAGGTTGATTTGAAATTTAAAAGTTTTGTCATTTTTAGTGAAACTAAAATATCTTATGCGTCAAATGAGACGTGGTAATAAATTATTGTAGTATTTCAAATGTTTGATACATATTAATAACAATATGCTTGTTCTGGATAAATAAGGCCAAACAGTTTATAAACATTTAACTTTTATCACAAAATTATTAAAATAAATATTAATTTACATAAACATTTGTTTTATTCAGAATATTGTTGCTAAGAAGTAAAAAATCTAATAAAATGTCATAACATTTGTTTATAATTTACAGAAAACGCCTCACTACTTTTATCGTAATTACGCTAAATAATATGATAATTATTCTTTTGTATTTGGTAATTTATTTCCATATATAAGACATTGTTTGAAATTACCCAAGTTTATTGAAAGCATTTCAAACTGCGTCAATTTAGAAGTTTTAAACCAGGCACAATGATTCATTGTTGAAGCGAGTAAAGCGACGGAATTTTCATTAGCCGATGAGTAAGCATTATCATATAAATCACAAAATGGTAATCGTGAGGTTATTACCATTATTAAATTATAATATCATGGAACACATTTTAAATTTCAAGAAAAGAAGGGGAGGAGAGGGGTAAAAATTGGTGAAGAAATGAGGCGAGATATGAGAAGAGTCAAAAAGTGAGTTTGATAGAGTGCGAGATTTGGAAGATGAAGAGAATTCGCGTAAATGATTACAAAACATGTGTCAAGACTATTTTCTCTTTGACATTCCAACCTAGTCGCTAGAATAAACAAATTTTAATATAAAACTTCTATAATAATACTCTATATTTGCTCAGTAAAACATGGACAAGCTAGAAACGTTAATGAAATATAATAAATATGTAAATGAAACCAACTTTGAAATTTAAATACAACATATATAACAGGCAACCATATCTTTTAGATACTCAAAATTAATTGATCATAAATATCGAAGTTCTTCAGCTATTTTAATATTCTATGCTCAAGTGAGATAACGTATTTTTTCGAAAATATATTTGCCTAAGTATGCACGTGTATGTATTTATATATGTAAAAACATGTACCATGTGTGTGTATATGTGTATGTATGAATATATACCGCAGCTTTTAACTCTCTCGGGCATTTAAAGAACAAGCCGGTAAGTTGATCCACCTCGTTTGTGATCTTGAGTATTAGATTTTTAGCGCTGGCCTTTTGCGTCATTGTCGCCGTGCGAGCCATTTTCTCCCGACGGTTCGGTGAATATCGGAGAAAAGTTTCGTAGTTTCTGATTCCCCTGTATGACGTCTAGAAATTTCAACAGAGGTAATCTCAATTGACCGAGGATAAAAGGAAACTGGACGATATTCCTTTTTTTCACGTCTCAGCATTGAGGCTAGAAAAGTGCGTGAACGCATTCACCGATGTCACGCGGGTCAAAGAAAGTTCAATAGAACTGTTTTGATCATGGGTGGGATTTTTACTGTATAACTTTTTGAATATGGCACTTACAAAGATAGGACTTCACGTCCGAGAAATTATGAAACTTTGGAATAATATTATATATATAAAAAAAATATAAATAGCACAATTATTTCTTTATGTCAAGTTTTTAATCATTAATGATATAATTAATTTTATTTATATACTCAAAAATAAATAACATAAATGAATAAAATTAAATT
>JAPYZA010002507.1:0-17161 GCA_030522685.1 Eupelmus azureus | reverse complement strand
TAATCGATGTTCAAATTTACTGTGGCATACTGTTACATTTTGGCAGAAAATCGGAAATTCAATTATAAACAATATTTACTAGTTAATCTCAGTTGAATTCATTTAATTAAAAATAATTGCATTTTTTATAAAGGGTATTTTCAAGCTACTGATTAAAGATAATTAAATTGATTGAGAGATAGTGAATACAAGTAGTTATTAGTTTACTTTAACTTTGTAATATTTACTAATTTATTTAAACAACATTAAACGTTTATACAAAAATAACGAATTCAATACTTTTCATATAGTAAAAATATTGTTCAAGCGCTAATTCACAAAATATATCTATTAAACCACGATATAACAAGCTTAAAATTTGAAAATACCCTTTTATAATATTAAACTGCGTCCACGCCTCCAACCACCACAAAGGGCAGACCGTCCAAAGGGCACAAAGCACCAACCAAAGCGCTCAACCACCAGATCCGATTTTTTGCCAAAGCAAACCTCCAATCACCCCACCTTAAAGCCACTGATCCTAACCGCACGCATCCACCTAACGAAAAATCGTAAACACTTACGTAGCGTCTGGACCTTCAGCAAATCGGGCAGGAACGGACTCTCGCCCTTTGAATTTTTCGCCCTGATGCTGAACACGTAGTAGGTGCCGAGCGCTAGACGATCGACAACGGCCCGGTAGTTGCCGGGTGAGACGTCGATGTAGCGGTAGTTGGTTTCGTCGTCGCGCGCCTCGCGCCACCTGATCTGATGCGAGGTGGGCAGACCGCCATCAAAGCCGCGCTTCCAGACTAGGGTAACACTGTCGTGAGTCACGTTGACCGCCTCCAGATTCGTCGGTTCATCGGGAGGCGAGGTCACGTCGAGACTGATGATCTCACTGGTGTGGCCCATGCTGTTCATCGCCTGGCACTCGTATTTGCCGTAGTCGGTCTGACTGACGTGGTGCACCGTCAGAGTTGATTGGGAGAACAGTTCCGACAGCTGTGGAGCGGCAAAAATAAAAATAATTTTATTTTATTTAAAGAAATTTAATTTGAAGTATGCAGGGTATTGTATGGAATCAGTGAAGCCAATTACGTGACTAGTTCAGCGGTATAAGATATGATTGATCAGTCAAGAAACTTACGTTTGTGTACGTTATGCTGTATTTATAATCAGTTACATTTGGCAGTATAGTTTTTCCATTGAACACCCATGTGAAATGTGGCAGTGGAGAACCTCGAGCTTTGCAGTGCAGCTGGGCATTTGCTCCACTGTTTACTGCGGCCTTCTTCGTTAATGCAGAGTTTGCCATTTCAGGCTTGACTGTAAAAAAAAAGTTATTACATAAAAATTCTGACTAATATATTTTTAATGATTTTAAAAAGATTGATTATTCAAGTGTAATAATAGACTACAATGAAATTATTAATTTTCTCAACTTACAATTAGTAATGAAAAGAATCGGCTCGGAGGTGACGTTGCTGATGCCGTTGTTAACGTTGCATCTATACTCGCCCACGTCCCTCTGGTTTGGACTCCTAATCCTCAGAAAGGACGTCTTATTGGAGAAGTATGTGATGTAGCGATCGCCTAGCTCAGCAACATTTGTACCCTCCTTCAGCCAGTTGATGTATTCGGCGCCCATAGGTGAGCCTTCGATCTCGCAAAATAGTTTGGCCTCGCTGCCCGCCGGATAGATCACACCGGATGTCGATGTTCGAACTATCATTGCCGGATCTGGTGCAACGTGGCGAAAAATGTTAGGAATGTTTGTGATTTGGGATAAATTTGGCGATGTACCGAGAGAGAAAAGTAGAGATTTATTGTTTTTTCTTTTAATTTAAGGCATTGGAATATTTTTAGTTTTATTTTTATTTATTAAGTAACATATTTAATGTACTAATTAACACATTTGTTATTATTCCATTAAAATATCTAATTCTTATGAGTTGAAAAAGTTGAAAATATTTTAATAGTACATTTTTTTGTAACAAAAATTTTAATAATTTTCATTTAAAAAAATATGATAATCTTTTTCTCTCGGTACAATAAAGGTTTAGTTGGGTTATTAAATAAAGGAAACAGGAGGTGCAGGTTTAAAAAAGCAAAAAGCAAATTTCCTGGTATGATTTTCAATGATATGTGTTTATGAGATATAAAATAGATTCAAGTGTGATAAATGTTAGTTTTTATGGTTAAAATAAGAAATAATGAAAGATATATAACAAAATCTTTTTTTTTTTAATTTTTAAAACGACTTAAATATTTTGTATGTATTTTCTGGTATTTTATCAATTCTACCAGGATTATTCATGCACTGATACGAGATGAGTAAAGCGAACGCCGGAGCTGTTTCAAAAACAATTTTTCTTCGTAATTGAAATTTTTCAAAACAAAATCAAAAGCCATAACAGTATTAGCTAAATATCACAAAGAAAAACCTCAACAAACACACTTCTCCGGTATCCTCTCGAAACGGAAGTATGAAAAACGTGAAAACGAAACGAGAATAAAAAACAAACTCGAAGAAAAAAAACACACTTGAAAACAAAGAAAACTTGAAAATAAATGAATGTGTAGATATACCTATCGCACATAAATTGGGAATCAAGCGTCTTAACTGAGGCTTACATTGAACGGTCAAATTCAACTGATAAAAGGTGGTGCCCTCGTCGTTCATCGCCTCGCAGATGTAGGTCCCGGCGTCGTTGCGCTCCAACCTAGTGATATTCAGAGTCGGACCTCGGGCGATGATGCGACTGCCCGCGTGGCCGCTGCTCAGGGGCAGACCGTCGCGTGTCCAGGTGTAGGTGATGGCCGTAGGGTTGGCACGCGCCACCACCGAGATGACGAAGGGCTCGCTTTCCATACCCACCAGCTCGTTCGGCTCGAGGTTCTCGAAGACCGGTTTATCTGTAAACGAGAAAGTTAGCGCTTAGAATCGACATCCGTACGTTTAGCAGTTAAAACTAAAACCGGTTTGCTACACTCACACAAGATGTTGAGCGCCATGGTGTCGTGAACACTGCGGTCGACCTCTGGATTCTTAGCCTGGCAGGTGTACTCCTCGCCGTTCATATCCTCGGTGACGTTGACCACAAGCTCCACTTGAGATATAAAACCGCCGAAGAGGCCGTCCCGAGTGCTGTTGGTCGTGCCTGAGACGGGACTGCCGGCCTTCCACCAGGACATCTTGGCCGCCGGGTTGCTGCTTTTCGATTCGCAGATCAGACGGGCGGTCTGACCGGCTCGCAGCACCGCCGGCTTGGTGCTCAGCATCACCAGGTCTGGCACGACTGTGGAACAAAGCGATGAGATTAATTATTAAATAAAAGAGTAACACTTTTATCGTTAAAGGTGTACGAATTGTCTTAAAAAGAAGAAAATGGTTTCGACAGACCGAAAATTGAAAAGAGAGGCGTATACTCACAATAAACATTGAGGTTGACAGCCTGCACGAGGGGTATCTGGGTGGCCGAGTTGCTGGCCTCGCAGCGAATGTTTGCCTTGTTGTCAGAGGCATTGACGAGTAGATTTAGCTCGCTCGTGACCGACTGGTGCATTTGCTTCGTCGTGCTCTCCACCTGTGTTTTAGTGAAGGGAAAAAAAAGAGAGAGGATGATACTCTGTTGAGCCGTGTTCTGCCTAACATGTACTTTTGCGTGCGAAAGCGCGTGAACTCGGTGCAAGTGAAAAGTTTCTCTGAGCAAAAGTTGTTTAAAACAAATGTTTATATATTTTTTTCTAATACAGTTTAGATTGTAGAAGATTATTGATTTGAAATTGAATTTATTTGAAGGCAAAGTGATAGAACCCGTTGTTAATGATAAGAATGATATGAAGTTTAAGATGGAAGCTTTAGCTTTAGAAAGTGCCGATATAGTAAGCTATCTACTTGAAGTTATGAAATTTAGGAAGCGCGTGAAAAGTTATTTAAGCAATTTTGTGTGATACGTGTATATATGATTGTGAAATAGGTGTGCTAGAGAAATTTTTCTGCATGAGCTAATAATTTTTTTTTTCAAAATATTCCTTTACGAAATAAATAAAATCTATAAATGAATAAATAAAATAATTAAAATATTAAAATTTGAAATAACTTTACGAAACAAATAAAAAATAAAATAAATGAAATATTAAACATTTAAATTGAAATAAGAAATTAAAAGAAAAAACTAATAAATTTTTCAATTGAAATATAGATTGAAAAATTTATCGTTTATAAAGAATTCCAATCGTTTAATAATCTATATATCTCAAATCGGAAGAAAATAGATGAGTTCACGGGCGAGCGACGCTGGGAGGATAATCTTGAAATACTTATTTCTTTTTATCAATGAAGGGTTGTGTGTGCGTGGTGAGTGCTAAGAAGACAGAAGAAGACAAGCCGATCAATTACCTTTTTACGTACCTTTTGGTCGTTCTTATACCATGTTATAGTCGCCGGGGGATTACCGGATATTGCGGTGCAGGAGAGCTTCAGAACGGTTCCCGCGACGATCTTCGTGCCCTCCTCGTAACCGGAGATTTCTAGCCTCGAGGGCGGATCTAAAGAGGGAAATTCGAGAAATTAATTCTTTTTCTTTGACGATAAACTGGCTAAAGCTGTGCTTTCATTAAAATTAATTGAATTGAAATGTGCATAAATTTTTTTTCAATTACTTTGCAAAAGAAACAGTTTATCTATAAATGCATTATAAAAGCTGCTGCTTAATGCTACTTTAGCCCCGGGCATTTCTATATTTTAAATTGAATTTTTAAACTTTTCTTAATAATATGCTTGATGAAACATTATCGCTCGAGTACAATACGAGCTATAAAGTGAATTATGCTTCCGCTAATAAATTTTATATTATCCATCAAAATCATTCGATTGATCTAATGGAATAATAATGTAAAGATATATAACTAGGTCATTAGCTTAAAATACATCAGCCATACATTTATCGCAATGATAATACTACAAAACAAAAGCATTATTCAACACAGAGACTAATTCATCACCCATCCTCCTACAAAAATAAAAAATCATTAACAAAAAAAAAGAAGAAAACACTCACAGATAACCGTAATCGTATGCGTGCCAACTATATTCTCCGAGAGCTTGACATTATGGGCGTGGCAGACGACGACCGCGCTATGGGCCATTTTGTTGATGTGGAAGGTGATGTTGCTGGTGGTGATGTAGCCGCCCATCTCACCGGCATAAACCCGCGAGGTGCTGTTCACCTTGTGATTATCGACCGTCCACTTGATTTCCGAGGCGGGATTGGAGATGTCGGTGGTGCAGCTGATGGTCACCTGCTCCTCGGCCTTCGCCTCCTGAGGACCGCGCAGCTGCACGTTTTTCGGCGGGACTGGAATGGTATGTATTTTTTCCGAATTAATGTGACGTCTTATTGGCATTGTTGCAATAATAGCTCGATTCCTATTGTTAAATTATACCTAAACGATAACCAAGAATTTCAAATACTCACACAAAACACTGAGATCAACGTGAGCACTCATGGGAGTGACGCTCATGACGTTGGTCACCTTGCATTCAAATCTAGCCTTGTCGTCGTTCGCCTGGGCGACGAACGAGTAAACATTCTTCGAGATCTTGCCGACCGTCGTGTAGACAGAGTGGACCACTTCGCCGTTCCTGTACCAGACTACCTGAGCAGGTGGATTGCCGCCCCTCGACTTGCAGGTCAGCTCGACCTTGGTATCACGGCGCAGCGTCTCGCCCTCCATGTAGCCCTCGATCACCGGTGGACCAGGTGGATCTAGAAGAGATGTTAGTTGTTTAGGTTTCTGGTGGGTATGGTTGATGGGAAATTTGTGTTTTGTAAAATTTCTGAATGTTTTTAATCGTGAAGTTTAAAAATTGCTGACTGTGTATGCGTATTTACATAAACTTCAGTGGCTGGCTCAACTCGGACATGTTCTACTTGACTGACATACTTTTTTTTCTCTCTGAAGTTTCACGTGAACTTTTTGAAGTTAAACAGCTTCCTTAAACTTTCTAATCAACTAATCGAACTACGTCTTTTTCAATTCTTACCTCCCAAGAGATCCGGAAAGAATCGGCTAATAAGAAAAAGTTACACGGCTTTAGGAGGTCGAATCTATTAACTGCAACTCCTATCTTAACTTCCTCGTCGATTTCCGAAGCTCGCGCTCACATATATACGCGCTCGCGCGAAAATAAAAGCAAGAAAACAGAAGAATAAAAAAGTAAATTCCCATTGATTGGCCTCATACACTTTTACTTCGCGACTCTACCCTCTCCACCCCTCCCGCTCCTGGAGCTTTATTTTATACCGCTTCGGCTCCCGGCGAAACTTTCTCCCTTTCCCACGACTTTACTCTACATTCTCCTCTTATACCCCCCTCTCTCTCTTTCTACCCTTTTTTGTCGCGCTTCGAGTGTCTCGTTTTACGAATACGGCTCTCGTCGGGCGACTTTTTCGCGAAACTTACAGCAAGCGATTTTTCTTCCCCTCGCTACCCAGAGAGCCAGCCCAGCAGGAGAGAAATCAACCGATCGATCTCGCGCTCCTCGATAGCTGACGTTTTGCAATCGGCTTTTTATTAGTTTTGGCTTTTAGTGCCGCGCGAGGGAGAAGAGCGAATTGCACGAACTTTTTCTCCGGCCCGAGCTCCCTGATATTCACACTGGTGACTGGGATTTTAGGGGCTTCAGAGGCGAGCTCGTAAAAACGTTTTCGCGACGGGAGGGTGGAAATTATGGCAAGTTTTCTGATAATTCGCTTTGTGTTTTGCGTTGATGCGCGAGGATTGGTTTGATGGTTGACAGACTGATGCTTGACAGATGGCTTTTATAAAGTGGGTACGACTTTTTATTTCTCCGATAATACCATAGTCATACGGGAGCGAATATGTCGGTGAAATAAAGCAAGCGCGCTGTCCAATAAATAAAAAACAAAAGATCAAATATTTAATTAACACTCATTCTCTTCCAGATACCCGTTCAAAATTTTGAGTAACAATCGAACGAAACCTAATAAAATCCAAACGCTTAAAATACCTCACACACTGTAAAGCGAAAAACCCTGGCATTTTTCCCGTCCGAAATCTCCTTCATCGCGCGAGCTAGCAGCAAAATTAAATTCTCAAAATCGCTTTGAACCCGCCGTCAAGAGAGAAGAGGGCCAATATACTCACAGAAAACGGAGAGCTTGGCGCTGTCGCGCATCGGATTGCCGATCGGAATGGCCGGATGCTTGGCCTCGCACGTGTAGCTCGTCTCGTCGTCGTCCGGCGTGGACGTTATGTAAAGCGAGCCGTGCGTGTCGTACTTCTCCAGCTTGCCGGCCTTGTGGTCCGCCTTTAGCACGTCCTTGTCTGTAATGCAAGAATATTGGGTTAATTTGGTTTTGGTTATTTAAAATTTTTGCGTGGAAGTTATTAACTTTTTGTAGTATCGCATTTAGGAAATAAGTTTTTAAGTGGTTACTATCTTGGAAACGGGAATTAAGTCTACACCTGTTTATCGTACAAAATACACAATGTAACTAATCCGAAAATCAAAATTTCCCCGGCTTGTGTTCATTAAAACGCTTAGTTCACCAAACTCCAAAATTTGGCTACCAAGCATTACAGCAACATCAGCCAGCAGTAACGGGAAATTAGTTTCGAAACTGGCAACCTCAGTTAAGCAAACGAAATTAGCTTCGGCAAAGCGAGCCACTATCCCGGCCAAAAATCCCGCCGGTTTTTTTACCCCGGCCGCAACCGGTCGACGAGCTCAATAATAAAAACAGCCGACAACTTCAGCAAAAAACGCGGCTCTTTAACTTCGCCTAGCATAAATTCATTTAAGGCCTCCGAGCGCGCGAGCTGTTTTTCGCCGTTGGCGAGAACTTCGCGAAAACAGTTGTAGTAGTGGTGTGCGTGTCGCTAGCGCGCCGGCCACTTAAATCCACGGCTAAAAGCCGGCGGCCCGCGGGGCTTTTAGTTTCGGCTCGTTTGCACGTGCCACGCGAGCGAGCTCTGCGGGGGCGTCTGTTTCGTAAAGCGAGGTTGTTTCTTTTTGGGGAGGTTGATTTTTTTTGTGATGTGCTTTTTTGGAAAAATTTTTGGGGGTGATGGGGATTTTTGGGGATTTTTGAAGATCTTTTGATGAAGTGAAGTGTGGAGTTTAAGAGAGGATGTGCTTGGTTTATGAATCATTTTTATGTAGTACACGCTAGTTCGATCTAGTTTTAACGTGTCTTAAGTCTCTGAAGAATCAACAGTTTTAGAAGTTATGACTCTATATTTCTCGCTAATAGTGCTTGAACTTGCTCGATATTTCATGGCATCTATGAGATAAGTCAGCGCGATCTATGTGCTTAGATGATAAAGTACGAACATTTAAAGAAACTTCATGTTCCTCTGAAAAAACCTATTTCATGAGATAATAAATCCTTTCGCCAAGACAAAAATTACATAAAAAACCTTAATTATAAAAATCAATTTCCACTTGAGAGTAATCAACATTTTTAATAGCTTCTAAGAACACTAAAAAAAAGTAAGTACTATCTCCATCCCACATTTTTCAGAAAAATATCCCGCAGAAAAGTCCAAAGCGATGAAGTGGTTGAATAACAACATAAATCCCTCCCACATTAAATTTACACACTGCATAAAACTGCCGTAATACCCCCGAAAAATATTTCCCAAAAAGTCACCTCCGAAATTTCCTCAAAATAATTTCGACCTAATAACGCATTTTATAACGCACGGCGCCTCTAGACGAAAAAATAAAACGCCCCCTGTATTTTCTCGTCTGCCCGGCTCTTTACAGTCTTTTCCGCTTTTTCTCTCACTCCTCGTGTTCTCGGCTCTTCAGGCGCCGTAGCGAGATTCGCAGCGCGCTTGAGATTTCATTTTGTTTAGCGCCCAGATTTCGCGCGCGCCGGGATGATGAGGCGACTTTTTGCCCGCGAGCTGGCTTGAGATAATTAAGAGAGAACGCGGTTTTTTCTTATGCGTGGATATAAGAGTGATGTTGAGGGAGGCTGTCTTTTTCATAGTGGAATTTAAGGTGGGTGGGTTGGTTTGAATGTTGTTGAAATTTTTTTGGTATTGGCGATTGGGAGTTATTGAAACTATTTTTAGTGAAATAAGAGACGGCTATTTATTATTAATTTATGCGGTTACGTATTTAAGCATTTATTCTGAAAATATCGTATTTTATAAATGTGAATTGACTTGTTTCACTCGTCTGGCAGATTCCGACTGTTTCTACTTGCATCATCATATATTCCAATTCTCATACTTTACAATACGGAATGTACAGTAATAATTTTATATTCATAATTTTAAAATAAATTTTAAATTAAATATGAAAGTAGAGACTTTATCCACCGTTATTGAATGCGATTACTTTAATAAAAACAGTCAATAGTTTTCTCTTCATAAAAAACCTTGTCAACCCCTCTTCAAAGTCGCCAACAAAATCTCTAATAATTTCGAAAACAAAAGCCCGCACAACCACAAAGTGCCCGATGAAAGATCGCGCAAAATACAAGGTAAAAAAGCTGCCAGCACAAAGGAGCTCTCGCGCCTTCCGCTGGACCTCAAAATCAGTTTTCCGCGCGTTTCCTACGCCGGCCGTCGAAGAATAAACTGTCCCTACGACGGCGGCCTTCCCCGTAATTTGACTTTTTCCGCAACGCGACAGCAGCAATTTCTCGCAGTTTTAGTGGCCAACGTCGTCACCGCGCCGTAAAAGTCGATAGTGGCTCAGTGAGCAAAAAAAAAATGAAGGACAAAAAAAGCTGGGACAAAATCTCATGGAGACGGCGGTGGAGTGAGCCTGTGAGACAGAAAAATATAGATGGGAAAAATAGGAAACATTTACTGAAACAATATCTTTTAGCTCGTGCTATATTCAAAGGAAAGTCAAGATTCGAAACGTGTACCTTCATTAAATAAATTCTTCTAGATTAAGTATCGAAAAGCAACTTATTCACAAGCTCGTAACGAGTGAACTCTAAGCTCGCATTTCGCCAAGCCCAATAACCTTCGGCGAGCGATTCAGCCGTAAAAACGATTGTCAGCCATCGGCGAACCGCGCGGCCAGAGAGACGGATAAATATCGGCGCTGCGACTGGCCTCCGCTTTGCAAAAAAAAACGAAGGAATAAAAATAAAAGCGCAAAGAGGAAAAAGGCTAAAAGGAGCGCATACAGAGCAAAAAGGCAAAGACAGAGGAAAGCAGACCGGAGCTGCTAAAAAGAAGCGAGCGCGCGCACTTTTTCTTCCTGCTCCTGGTCAATTGGTCGGTACATAACTCTGGCTCGCTTCCAACTTTCCAAAATCAACGGCTCCCCATCTCTCCTCCCTCGGCTGCCGCCGCCCTCGGCTGCTTTTCTGCTGCGGTTAACGTCGGCCAGGGCTGCTTTTGCATTTTCCAGCCGAATCGCTTTTCTATCCGTCTATCTTTCCCCCCTTGGCTGCTTCATGGAGCTGCTGCGGAATTTTTCGCTCGGGTTTTACTTTTAATTTATTCAAGAATTTCGGCCGCGATACACTCGCGGGCGCGCGTTAATTTTCGGAAAATAGAGAGAGCTTACTTTTTGGGTTGGCTTTTTGGGCTGTTTATTCGTGGGGAAAATATAGCGCGATTGTTCGTAACGGAATAATTTGTTTACTCTACGGAGAAAATAGTAAATATTACTCAGAAATTCTCGGGTGATAGTTTGTGAAAAATTATTCTAATGTAAATTTTGTCGTCACGTGAAACCGTTGGCAGACGATGTCAATAAGTATCACAAAACTGTAAGTACACGGCTAACATCTATAAAAGCAGATTGAAATGAATCAAAAAGAGTGAGATAGACAGTCTCAACGTTCCAGTCATTACCAGATATTAAATTTTCAACGCGCTTGAACATGTAATTCTTTAATGGCATCCCACGTGTGCGCAAGTCATTTTTACGCGTGTGATTCAAAGAACTTTGTTTTATCTCAGCGGGACTGTCTCAATCTTTTGAAGTAAAGTTTCCTCATAGATCAGGAAATTCTCCGCGGCCCTCTGTGGGAATCCACAGTGAGATCCACACAGAGAGCTTTTCTGACACTTTAGAGAGACTTTGGACGAGGTATTTGAGTACACGTATTTGTTGCACTTTTCCCTGGATATTGTTGTCTGCCAGTCAATATTTGTGGGCCGTGAAAAGAGGTTAGGTCAGTTGAGCGTAAAATTCAATGCCGCTGGGTATGGAAATTTCATATACTATTTTCGGAGAGTACACACTGGATTTTCCAATAACTACTGCATGATTGAAAGTTCATGAAACGAGAAATTTGATGCTACCGTGCGCCCTACCTGCGGATTTTTTTTGCTTGCCTTGACGCCAGCTTTAGTATATGAGATTCAATTTTGCGTTAAGAGGAGACTGAAATCTTCTATTTGGAACAACAAGATTCTGAAAATTTAATTTCATATAATAACTATGTAAATTTTTCTGAACAATAGTTCTCTTGCAATATGTGCTATAAAGCACATCAAAGTTCTTTGTTGAGAGCCAAAAAATTACTTCATAAAAGATTTTCATTTTTTTGAAAATGTATTGTACTGAATATAATTACGAAATGCTTTCCTTTGTCAAAGTGAATCAGTAAGAGCAGAGTGTAAAATGTCAGGGAGAAAATCATTTTTTCTTTGTGAATTGTTTCTGTAGAAGATTAATGTTTTTTACTCACAGTGCATTAATGTTTGACATGAAGTTTCGTTATGAAAATTAGATAACTGTTATTTTCAGAATAAAAAGTCAGTGGATAGCAGCGAACAATGTTCTCATTAATTTGGAGAGTAAATTCACTTAAATTAGATTGAATTGAATATTCACTAAGTTTGAAATTAATTTCCATAATTTTCATCTTTTCGAATGAAACTTTATGTTCAAAATTTTGGGGATGATGGCTTTATGTATTATTAATATCATATAATAGAGGAGATGTAAAAATATTTAAAAAATAAATTAATAGTCACTTTGATGTTAAATAAAAACCTTTGTATATTATGAATTTATTTTTGTATATGTCAATAGAACATTTTTCGCATTTATTTGGATAACTCATATTTCAAAATTGAAATCTTTACAATTCATTATATTTTATAGCGTTTCCAATTGAATTACCGCAAAAATAAATACTTTTTTTCTCTCGCATAACTACTTTTTCATTGTTTTGCTTATTTTATGCCATTACGCTGTACTGATACACACATATTTCACTCAAAAATACAATATGATGAATATTTTCTTTAACAAAAAAATATTGAAATTTCATAAATGTTACTCAGTAATTTAATTAATGAAAATTTATCACTGAGTTTTACTGCAGCGTTTTATATTTTTCAAATTATTTAGGTAATCATAATAATTAATAACTGAGAATATACGTGTACTAAGGACTTAATTAATTAGCGACGCCGAGATGAATCTTGAATTTAATTACGCGAAAGCATTTAGCATGTTTGTTGTTTATAGAGTTCACGGTTATCTCCGCTTTTAACATGCTTACTCGCTGTGAAAGAATAGTGCATAATTATTTAATATTATTTATTTACCCTACTTATTTAAACAATACGTTCTAAATTTAATTTGTTAAAAATTTTTGAAAGTTTATTAAAAATAACAAGAATGTCTTTGATAGATCGCAAACTATTTTCAGCAAATGACTATAAATCAATAATTATTATTTACGAATTAGAATAAAATGATAAATGCCATTTACAAACTTTCTTTGTACAACACTAAAATAAAAAAATTTGAATAAATTCTACTAACCATCATCGATCGGGATGGGCGTGATGCGGAGGTCGCCACCTTTGACCTGCACATTGCCACGATACCAGACTATCGTCGCTGCCGGTTTGGCCATTCGAACGGTACACTCGAGCTTGAGCGTTTCATTTTGCTTGATCTCGATCTTATCGAGCATCTGATGGCTGGTGATTTCCACCGACTGGGGCGGCGCTGCAATCATAAAAGAAGCAAGAAATTAGTAAATTTGTTTGATTAACACACAAAATTTTGGTATTTATAAGCTCGGCGTTCCATTTTCACGTTATTTCAACAGCCCACAGGGGTAAAATAAATATTGAAATAACGTTACAACTCGCATGTAAAGAGCCGAGTGTACGTAGGCAACAACGCTGAATTTTTCAACAATTTTCACGAGAGCCATTTCGCAGAACCTGCAGAAAGCTCGACGCTTACTCCGCCCGAGTAAACTGAAGACCATAAAAAAAAAGCGGCGCAACAGCGGACAAAAATATTCCTTTGCCCCTCCTTGCGCGCCGCGAATTAATTAACTTCAAAAAAAGTGCGAAAAAGTGAACCGCCCGCGCGCTCGGTCACTTTGACCGCACGCGCATTTCGCCCCCTCCCCGCGCACTTTAATTAAGCGCCGGGGAGGAGAAAAAGGAGAAAGCGCAGCCGTATATCCACACCCTTGCGCAAATTATTCGAAATAGCAAAATTTTTACGTACACGCCAGGAAAATAAAACGCAAACTTTTTGACGACCCACTGCGCCCCGACTATAGGAGTCGCGTCTCACTAAAAAAAACAGAGAGACGCTCGCCTTTTTAGCCCAGCGCGCTCGCTGGGCGCTTTGGAAGGAGCTAGGCGAGCGCGCGTCCTAAAATGAATTTATTACAGAGCGAGCGAGCGGGATACGGAATCAAACTAACTCTCGTCGGCCAGAATTACAGCTGCACGCCGGGCCCCGGGATGCGAAAACTCGAATTGGCCTGGCTTACAGCCGGGGCAACTTTCGCGCGCTCTGCTCCGCTGTATACGCGCGGGGATCAGTCTCGGAGCAGTTTGCCGCTACTGCCGAACTTTTGGCTGCGTGTGGGTGGCTGTGTGTGTGTGTGTCGGGGAGAGAGTGGAAAATAATCCGAGCATGAGAGGCGGCTAGGAAAAACGGGACAATTTTCGGATAATTCGAGCGGCATGGGTAAGTCGGCTTGTTTTACGAGAACCGGATGGTTGTATTATAAGCGGATGGATGAGAGGATGGTGAGTGACGTGGTTTTTGACTGATTAATTCTTTGCTTGGGGTGGGGGAATTATGTCGGTTTGTACGTTCGGGCTTTTGCGTTTTGTCTTTGGTGTTTCCGTGAATCGAGTGGGTCGCTGTAAGAAATTTACGAAGATTACCTTTCAAACATAACGTAACAATTTGGCAAATCGTAATCAATAGCCAAAACAGGGTCACCAGCACCAAAAGACAACAATCGTTAAAGAAGCTTCATTAACCCCAAAGCATCCCAACCACTCCACACGCCTAAAAATCAAATTTAATAACCCATCATCCCCACACCCTCAACTCACTCCCTTCTCCATCCACTTATCTTCGCGCACTGCTTTCCACGTCAAACTACATCCCTCCCTCCTCCTTCTCCGATCATCGTCAGCCTCTTCTCCGCCCTTTCAAAAATACGTCTCGAAGCTGTCGCGCCCTACCCGCACGTGCGAGCCATCCTGCAGAAGTGACAAATAACCCCCCCACGGACAACCTACATAACCGGCGCGCGCGTCCGAGCCCCTTTTTTGGCAGAGAGGACGGGACATTAAAACTTTGCATCTCTACTCCTCCCTGCGCTCCCCTCGTCTGCGCTTTTATTGCCCCGGCGTGGATATGTCTTTTTCGGGTCGTTATTTCGGATCGGGGGATGTGATAGAGCGAGATAGAGGCCTGGAATATGCGCGGCTGGGTCCTTTGGTATGGAGATTTTTTCGAGGGTAATAGATATAGTTTTTTTTGTGGCTGCGCCCGCGAGGGTTGGGTACAGATTGGGAAAAAGGGAGAAGCTGTTGGCTTTTTATTGCCTCTCTTCTATTCTTTTCCCTCGGAAACTTTTCACGGGCCAACGATATCCAAGCTATAAATTCCATGGAAAATTAAAAGTTAATCAACGATGGCAACAACTTTCCAATCGCGCCGATATACCAACTGCAAACTCAAGAATCACCGCAACGCCTCGTCCCTCCGACTTCTCCAAGCGCGCAGCGCAATCCACTCTTAACAAACAATTATTGCCCCAGCCCGAAGCCCCACGAAAGTGGCGCGATTACAAACGGCTCTTCGGAAAGAACGAAAACGCCCGAGTGCGTAAACACACAAAGACAAAGAGAGGACAGCGCAATGGTTAATTACGCGGTAAATGAAACAGATGGAAGCCGGGGCGCCGCAGTCGTCGACGACTATTATTCCTTCTAATCTCGCGCGCCTTGAGACTTCTAAGTTCGCGCGAAATTGCAGCCAGCGCCGCGGCACAAATCACAATTAGCGAACTTTAAGGGCGCCGCGGATGTAAGAATGCCACGGCGAGTTGCGGCTGAGGAACTGAAGAAGGAGAAAGAAGCGGCGAGCTCTTGGAGATTCTTTTGAGTTTGGGAGTCGAGGTGAGTTGTTTGGGTAAATAGGGCGACTTGATGGCTGTTCTTAACGTTTGTTTTAATTTGTTTTTATTTATCGAGTTTGCGCTTTTACGTGTATTATTCAGAGGACTCTTCCAGTGCAATAACGAATGCAGCGATTGATTCAGCCCGATAAGCACTCTCAGATTTTTCTTTATTCCAGCTCCACTCCAATCCACCCTCCTGTATATTACCCTGCAAGCTCTCCTACCGATTTTACCCGCCCTCTCCTAGCTCCCGCGAGCTAGCTCGCCTCGTAAAGAATTCAATTACGCCGCCGATGAATTATCAAGCGGCCGCGCTCTTACTCCTTTTTCTCGCTCTTTCGCGAGCGCGGGGTGATGTAAAGCGCGCGTTTTAGCTCGCCGAGGAATAAAATATCATCGCGCTTCTTTCGGCGAAGGGCATTTTACGCGCGACCGCGCTCTATTGTAATGAGCGCGCCGGTTTATTATGCATCGCTCGCGAACAATGACGGGTGATGGTATATGCGGGGAGGGGATCGATTGTTCCAGTTCTTTTATTTTGGGATATTTAGTTTTTGGACGAGTGGGTTGGCTTTGATGGAATTTTGGAGCGCGGAGGATGGTTGAGTAGTTGTGGAAGGGGAATTAGGTTTTGCAGTTTTGAGAGTGGGGATGAGTTTTGGGGAGAGGTCTGGGAAGAAACAGCTTTATGTGTTTCTGGAAGATTTGGCAGTAATGCCGATGGAATCGCAGTGGAATTAAGTAAATTTAAGACGCATTAAAAAAGAGGCATTGGACTGGTTAATTTTGGGGACGAGGACGGCGAGCCGCTTGAAGAAATTGAATATCGGGCGAACGAGTAATTTATGTGCGGTTAGAGGAAATTGCCCCCGTCAATTTCCATATTTTACCAGGTTTACACGGAATATATCAAAAACGTCAAAGCACATTTCTTTCCCTCCTCCCGTCCCTCTCCAAAATCCATAACCGCAATCTGTAATACAATCAAAGTTAAACATCGAAATTCATAATTTTTCACTCCCCCCCAAAAAACCACAGGCCCAATTACACCCAGAGCGATTAATAAATCCCCCAAGCACGCGCGCCCGGAAACTTTACAAAGCGGACACAATCCCACGAGCCGTAAAAACTTAAAAAGGGAAAGATTGATAGGTCGAGCCGGACGAGGCTCTCCCGAGACCGCAAGTCGCGAGGCGAAGAATCTAGTTCCGCGGCGTTCGGCTACTTCCGCGCAGGACGAAGTAGGGAAAGGAGGTTGGATTAAGTTATTTTTATACTCCCGCGCTGTAAAACCGCGGGTTAAATATGAAGATAAAAGTACGGAGCGCAATAATAAAAAAAAAGGAGCGCGGAGGTTGTAAAGGGCGAGGTACTAATAATCCTCCGAATGAATTGCGGGAGGAAAGAGTCTCCGTGAGCTGAATTGTTTGTTGCGGTGGCGCTGAGCTTGGCTGTTTTTTACGAGTTCCGCGAATTTTGCTCGCGAGCGCGCGGGGTGTGTGATTGGCCGTGTAAAATCGAATGGTGATTGGAAAAAATAAGCAGCGCTGTAGTTGTAAAATTTTTAAGCGCCGAATGAACGAGCCCGAGCCAAGGTGCCTGGTTATCACCATCAATTATTTACGCGCCCGCGCGTTTTATTAACGTCTACCTCGGCCATAAATTTTAATCGTACCATTACGTTATTTATTCATGCTTTTTACTACTACTTTGACATATTGTTACCATCCTTACAATACATTGTAATAAAAAGTTTAAAA
>JAPYZA010002506.1:0-17165 GCA_030522685.1 Eupelmus azureus | reverse complement strand
CGGACTTTTGAGGATTTTTGTGACGTCATCATAGGCAAATTAGCATGGTTTCTTTAGCGCTGGCAACGTCGCAATCCTCAAAAGTATGGGAATGAATAACATATATATATATAGGTGAATCGCAACAAATGAGCGAGAGAAGAGAATCTTTCCAACAAAACAGATTCTAGAGTTTCAGACGACCTTGACTTTTCAGATGCCATGCTGTAGACGTGCGAATTTCTCCTTTCTTCTAAAGGTTCAGTTACAACCTCTTCAGGCTTTGTAAACCACTGATCGAGCGTTTTGCTGAGAAATTCAGGCCCGTTCGACCATAAGTTTGAAGATCTCAATTCATTAGCGTCTAAACCTCGAGAAATTACATCCGCAGGATTCTCCTTTGATTTTACATGGTGCCAGTAAGCTTGGGGCACAAGCGTTTGTATAGAAGAACAACGCCAAAGATTCGCCAAAAAAGTCTTCCAACGTGAAGGAATTACGCGAATCCAATAGAGCACATCCTTAGAATCCGAGCACAAGTGCAAAGCCTAGCTTTTAAGAAATATCAACTCGACATATCGACTAGCGAGCCTAGCTAAAAGAAACGCTGCACAGAGCTCAAGACGAGGCATGCTTAGAGTTTTAGTAGGAGCTACCTTAGTTTTAGAGCATTGTAAAGTGACGAAAGTCTGATTCGATGCCCACTTTCTTAACTCGAAGTCTCCTAATTTGAGAAGTTTTATGAGCTGTGATTGCTTTTCTAACTCATTTTTGCAGAGAGTACCCTCCGACATAAAATCATTCATCAAGGATGATTTTAGCGGCTAGAGGATGCATATGACCATAGTCAGAGGCTAACTGTTTAAGGGCTCTGATAGCCAGGACTACCGAGCAAGTAAGACGGTAGGTTACAGTCACGAGGTATTGAGGAACCACTTCCTGTTAAGGATCATCCCACCACAAAATCATCGGCAGATGCCTAGGATCAACTAACACCTGTCGAAACATCTTCTTTATATTAGCTAAGAATACGAATTGATAAAGTCGCCATTTCATGATGAGCTCGGACAAATCCAGAATTTGGTTTCGACCAGGCATGAGAAGGTCGTTTAAGGAAGTGCCGCCCACCTTAGCCGATCCGTTAAAAACAGTTCTTAGCTTTTTCGAGCCTTATGTTACTCCATGGTGTGGAAGAAAGTAGCAACGAGTTTTATCCTTAGATGATAAAAATGGTGCTGGCTCCATGTGAGAAAGCCGTGTGTAGTCGCTCATAAACTGAGAATACTTTTCTTTAAAATCTGTATTTTTCTCGAATTTTTCTTTTCATCGAGAAGAGGGTATTAAGAGCTGTATTATAAATAATTCTTTTTCACGTTCTTGGAACTGAGAATCTTGTTATAATTTTTACAGAAGAGATGATAATTATCCTCCAAACCTTGCAGTTTAGCCTCAGCTGATGCTCGAGTCATGTTAGGCTTACCTTCAGCCTTAAAGTTAGCATAGCTATTCGCTATTTTAGTTTGCGAGCCAAGTTGGTTTCATGATTACCGCCCATGGTAAGGCATTTAAGATTCGAATGAAATCTATTCGAAGTATAGCCGTGAGTTTGTTAAAGCAAAGAAATGAGAAATGAGAGTGCGAAAGGTTCCTTCTTTCCAAGTTTGATCTACTTCTTCGGGTATTTGTTTGAACAGAGAGAGAGAGAGAGAGAGAGAGAGAGAGAGAGAGAGAGAGAATTGTTCGAAGGTTAAGCTTCAAGGTAAGAAGAAGCAATCCTTTTTATATTTAGAGGCTTTCGAGTCCTTTAATGAGATTAGAGGTGAGTTCAGCAATAAAAGCTGGCTCCGGCTCCAAGAGAAAGAGCTTAAGTGAGCAAAACAGTTTAGAAATACGTTCTGGCTCCGGCTCACAGAGGATGAGCGTCAGCGAGCAAAACAGTTTAGAAATATGCTCTAGCTCCGGCTTAAAGTAGATGAGCTTCAGTGAGCAAAACAGTTGAGAAATGTGTCCTGGCTCCGGCTTAAAGAGGATGAGCTTCAGTGAGCAAAACTATTTTTTCTAAATAAGAGTAGCAGATTCTTTCACAAGTTGATAGATTTAGATTCCTATCAAGAGAGAAGTTACAATTCAGAAATATATGCTGGTTCCAGCTCCAAGAAAGAGCTTCAGTGAGCAAGTCTAATTGTACAGCCAGTAGATTTGGAAGTTCGAACCAAGACTAAGAGTTTTGACTTTATCTAGTTGTCTTCAGCAATCTCACTTTCTAGGATTCGGCAATCAAAACCTAAAAAGATTTCAATATCATAAAATTTTCATTAAGTTATTAGAAGTTACCAAAATATATAAGCATAGCAATCCACGTCAAACAGTGAAGATGAGGCAAGATTCGAAAGCTAAGATATGTAAAGTTGAAACGAGATTTGAAAGTTGTAAGGAGATAAAGATAAAGCAGTGTTCGAAATCTGAAAGCGAACAAGAATCCTGAATTGCGAATTAAGTTCAAGCAGATAATTCAGACTTTTGTATGGTGAAAAGCAAGATTCAATATCTGAGATGCGAAAAGAGCATATGAAATATCTATAAGCAATCAGTTAAGAAATACATGCCAAGCAGAATTCGAAAGTCACAAAGCGCTTCAACTTAAACTTAAAACTCGAGTTAAAAATATGCTTATTTTTCTTATAATTCTTGTATTAAATTCAATCTAAATATATTTCATGCATCTATTCTTAACACGCCAAAACTTTTCTCGTGTAACTACTACACATGAGCGAGATCATATAAAAAGTTGCTCTTACACTTAACTGTTAAAAATGCACTTAAAAAGTAACTTAATACTAGTACGTCACTAATTACTGCATATGGACTGCCCCTTAGGCGTAGAAGTTACAGCTGCTCCAGATGCGTCAACTAGACTGTTGAGCTGATCAGCATATAGTTTGAGACTCCAAGTACCTGTTGTATCTCCTTGGAGGAGATGTATCTGCATAGATGAGTATGGTGCTCCAGCGACGGATCAGCTATCAGCAGACAGCAAAATTTATGCGATCCTAGGCTTATCCAGTTGCTTAGCAGCAGAGACGAGTCCAGGGTGTGGATCAGGCAGCAGAGACGAGTACAAAATATGCAGCAGGCAGCAGATGTGAGTCCAGAATAAGCAGAAATAGTTCAACAATCATCAGCAGCAATCAGCAAGCAAGTGCAAAATCTGTGCCATCTAGAAGTTTCAGCAATTTTAGTTTGAGCAAGAGAAAGTTAGTGAGCTTTTAGCGAGCACACCCTCAGAGCACAGCAACCACAAGCATGTGCAAGAAGCATCAGAGCATGAAAATACTTTATGTTTTAATGTGCAGAAAAAAGGCGTTTCAGATGCAAAGAATTGAAGTTCTACATTGAAAGCTTTTAAATAAGCAAAATGCAAAAAGGCAAAGCAAAAAGTCAGGACTAACCTCACCTGACTATTAGAGGCTAAGCTAAGGTGAAAGTGAGAGAGACAAATAGAAAATATGATATATTTGAATATGCTTAGCCTTCATCCCTCATTACCAAAAAACTCCTGCAGCCGCAAGCGTTTTCCGGTCGTCCTCCTTCTCTCCCTCAAGCTCTCTCTCAGCGCCGACTCGCAGCAACAGTTGCGTTTTTGGAGATGCACGGACCAGGTGTGCAGTAGACTCTCCGACTCATGAATTGCTTTCCGCCGCTGTTTCTTGATTTTTTAGACGACCTGGAGATTCCTGGTGGACGTAGCCTTGCTGCTGACGAGGGAGACGAGGCACTGAAGTGCTCTTCGCGTGCGATTTCCTCGAGGGAGAGCCGACCATCCGCGACACGCTCTTCATTCGACCGCGTGCTCACCTACTCCGAAATCAACCCCGCATCCGCACGAGTTTTCAATAAAAATACCTTTTTCCACCCAATCCGGCTCGAAGGATCATATGTTTAAACTAATTTCGGATAGGTTTATTTTCAACAAAAAGGTATTTTTCTTTTATATATTGGACTTTATTGCTATAATCTAATAAACTTACGGAGAGACGAGATGAGCGTGTTAACGGACGGCGGAAGACTGAACTTTGTGCCAACCGAAACACTGAAAAACAGCGCACTGCCGAGGTGTAAGAGTGCCAAATTTGAATTACGAAAAATAGGCTCAAAACGCGTTAACATATATATATATATATATATATATATATATATGTGTGTGTGTGTGTGTACATATATAGTGTAACGAGATTACGCTTCTTTCGGGCCGTGTGCAAAAGAAAGAGAGCACCTGCCTGAAAATCTTCGCGCGCACGCTAAGAGCGCGCGAGAAGAGAGAGAGAAGGCATGCACTAGTCTTGGATCCTTTGGGGTCAGCTGAAGAGATTTGAGAGAGCAGTGCCGATCTGCCTGCCGAGCGCAACACGCGTTTACTTAAAATTACGAGAACTCTTTTTTTTCTCGGCAACATAACCGCGCGTTTCTCGTGTGTTGTCCTCGAGTCCTTTTCGCTGCTGAAACTCACCGCCACGACCACAGCTGCACACCAGGAGACTCACGAGCTCCGCAGCAGCCAGCAGCGCGAGTCAACGGCGGCAACGGCGTATGAGCGACGCCATTTTGAGTGCTAAAGGTAGGCCTGCAGACTACATAAGTAAGATCAGCTGAGCGCACGTGAGCACGGGCTCGCGGCCGTACGCTCAGCTGAACGCGAGTGCAGCGTTCGTCGTATTACATAGGCCAAGTGTGTAGCTCCCATTTAAATGCATGGTCGCCATTTGTACACATTTCAAAACGTGTAAAAATGGCGACCATGTATTTAAATGGGAGCTACACAGTTGGCCTGTGTAATATTACACACATGAATTTACAGTGCTCCCACGTTGCTCGCAAGTTGAGGCTAAAATTTCCCTCTCGCTACGTCAGGGAGAGAATAGAGAGAGAGAGAGAGAGAGAGAGCACGAGCTCGCCTCGGCACATGAAAGTGCCGAGGACTGATAATTTCCAGCGCACATAGTTAATTATTGCGAGAGCGCGCAACGGTTTTCACGTGTAAATTCCATTATATTAATTCGATTTTCATTCTTCTCTTTTTGTTCATTTTTCCAATAAACGTTTTGTCTTCGCAAAGAAATAAGCCGTTTTTATTTACGAGAAGACTCCGGAACCTGATTCCTTCAACGTAACCGTCCCAAGTCGCCGATTACCGCTGCCTCCGCGGGTATCGAGCAGCCTCTCTGCTCGATACATACACTGAACTAGTTGGAAAGACCCTCGGTTTGATTCCCAGGTGGATCACATCCACCTGTTGTGTACGGGGCCACCGGCATTGAAGGTTGTGGCCATAGCACGTGCGGCTAACGTCCGCCGGCCACAGCAGCCACTTTGAGGGAGTCTCGCGCACGAGCGCGCGATGCAGTGGCCCGCCATTATCTCCGTTACAATATATATACACACACACTCGCACGTCATTAATACTCATACATCATAAAAATATAAACAAAAAGCTAATAGGACAGTGGCTGCCGTGTTTAAAAATTATCTCTTCAGTCCCTCATTGAAGGTAACAAAAAACACGAAAATCAATACATGAGTTACAAAAAATATGGTGTACACCAAGGGCTTGTGGGCTTTTTTGACCTCGTGTGATTGCAGTATACTATTTTAAAACTGAGCCTCAAAATATACATAATTTGAGTTTTTCGTAATATAGCCTAATATTTCTTTTCTTATCATTATAACGTTTTTTTTTATGTTTTAACATCTTGAATGATATTCTTAAGTGTTAGCCGAATCCATGTTCCATACTTAAATACATACTTAAATTTTGATAGGATTTTCTTATACTTAAATATGATTCAATATTCTTTTCACCATATCCTGGCCGATAGTACCACTCTCACTCCCGACTCAAAATCACTAAAGTGGTATTTTCGTCTCGGGTATGGTGAAAAATATTATACGCACTACGGGAGGAAATAAAGCCTCAGATCGCATGTTTATGACAATTTACTTGCGATCTGTGAAATTCTTTGTTTTCCCTCCCTAGGTGCGTAATATACTATTGTAAGTTTTTCGAAGTTCCATCAGAGGTTATAGATCCTTGTGCGAGCTAGGAAAAATGAAGTAAAGCAAATTAAAATTAATTGTGATATTTTTCTAACTTTAATATTATTCAACTTGAAGCGAGTTGAAAAAATTCTTTCTGTTAAGTACAACGTTTTTTAAGGGTATTAAACTTAGAAATTCGAAACTTTCTATAATCAATAGTATAGCAAATTTTGAAAAGAATTTATAATTGAATTTAAAACTTTATAAAACTTGCTTTCAATAGAATGTGCCTCTTTTGTTGCAGATTCAACAACTTCAAGGAAATATTTTCAAAAATTTTTCTGAAGGTCTTATTTCTTTTCCTCCTACTTATAAATACGATCTTTTCTCAGATGATTATGACACAAGTGAAAAATGTCGACAACCTGCTTGGACTGATAGAGTATTATGGAAACGTCGAAAGATAATTCATGATTCAGGTTAGTTATTTTAATAGTAATAATTTTGTTTAAGAAAATAATAATTTATACTTTTTCAGAATGCGATATTGGTTGGAGTCCTGGAAATTTAATATTTTACGGTAGGGCTGAATTGAAACAAAGTGATCATAGACCTGTGATTGCTATTATAGATGCTGATGTTCACTGTATTGACGAAAATGATCGCGATAAAGTATTTCGAGATGTCATAAGTAATTTAGGTCCTTTAGACGGCACAATAGTTATTAACGTGGATGATAGTTTTGATGATGTAGAAAATATTTTTGACGATAATTTTATGAATTCTCTCGTTCAAGATCTTTCTAAAATAGGAGAAATAATACTTATTCGATTTGTTAACAATACTATTTGGATTACATTCCGGGATGGAAAAAGTGCATTAACAGCAGTTCAAAAAGAAGTTACAAATATTTGCGACCGACGATTGAAATTAACTTTAAAAACTCCTGATTGGATTTCACGCATTGAAAAAGAAGTTGATGTATTTGATAGAGGAGAATTAAATAACGAAACTATGGGCATTAGTAAAACCTTCGAGGCCAGATATTCAACACCAAAACCTACGCCTCCTGCTAGGCCACCTCAACCAATAATGTCAATTCACCTTCAAACTACATCTAATGCTGATGAAAATATTATAAGAAATGAAGACATTCATATACAGCCATCTGATTTTGCAGTTCATGAAGAAATAGTAGAACAGTTGGCAAGAAATAAAACTTCTGATAAAATGGAAGCAAAATGTGGAGAGTACGCTGACGCATTACACTCAACGGATGTAAAACCTCCACCGTTACCTTTACGACAGTATCCTCTACCGCCCCCCAAAAAACCACCTCCAATTCTTTCTATGCACTCTCCACCACCCATACCAGCTAGATCTTCTGAAGGACCACCAATACCTGCTCGAAACAATAGTTCGATGTGAAAAAAATTTTTTCAGTTAAAGCTGTTTTTGAATTTGTCCTTATGTAAAAAATAAAAGTCTCTTATATACACTATATAATATGAAAATCGAAATAATACATTTTTAAAGTTAGTATTTAAAATAATAAATCTTGTAGCTAAAGAAAGACTTGTCAATGTTGCATAAGGTGCACGCCGTGATTCCTGTACGTGTAGTATTTTGATCGTAAAAGTAACAAAAATAAATCAAAAAGCATTACGTCAACTAGGCTGCTTTTAATTATTTAGATCATCCGTAATATTTAATTAATATATACTGTATTGAAAACAATGGTGTCTAATATGAGAACTGATATAAGAACCCATGTAGAATCTTATGACAGACTTAACATAAAATTAAATAAATCAGAATTTTATCGATCACCTTCATAAATCATATTATGAACATTTCAATGGCGATATTTCAATGTCTGTTTCATAATTTTTTATACTTCCTTGATACAAATTTTTATTTTAAATACATGTATAGTTTTACAATTTTACAAGACTCACTTCTGTATATAGCAGGCTATTCCATTTTAATAAATTTTAATCTGACTTTAATCTGAAAGCAATACAGCAGAAAGCCTACAAAATTTGTTAGGTTCGGAAGGAAAAATTGAAATATTACCTTCAATTTGTCTTTAACCTGGACCTTGATCTTCGTAACCATTCCTTCGTCATATCGAATTCTTTACATAGAAATTTCTATTTTTCATTCCGGATTCGGGAGGAGCGCGAAATTTATTGTTTAGATAAGTTTTAGAAGTTCTTCCTTGAAATAACCTTCAGGGATTATTACAAATATCAAAATATTTTAACTTATACACCCAAGCTTCTAGTCAAGGAAGCCATAGCCCTTATATTTGGTGGTAATTTTGTTAATTATAGATTTTTTTTACTTCTATTTTAAAAATATCAATTTGATATTATACAACTAAAGAAATCTTCTAAATGTCATTCAAGGGAAAAATTAAAATTATTTTGGAAAAGTAGATCTTTTTTTTATTTATAATATTTACTCATGTACTATTATTAATTACTTCACAAAGGGCACCCATTAAGATAGGCAAAATAACCCCCATCGCGAAATTTAAATTTTTGTCTAAAACTAGTATATATATATGTATGCAGAAGAAAGAGATTTTAAGCTACGAGTTGCTCCTCCCCCTCCACCTTAACTAATCCTACCCTCAAAAAACGAGTTTTTGTTTTAAATAATTTTTTTGGGCGTCATATTAATTACAAAAAAATTCGAAAAAAATTGAGCATATTCTGCATAAAAATGCAAATAAAGCACAATTTTTTCCAAAATTTTGAATTCACAAAAACTAACCTAAAAAAAATAAAAAAAATTTTAAATCGCTCTAAAATTTCATAAAAAACAGGTGCTGCCTCAGAATCTTGTGGAAAATTGAGAATTTACGTTCTCATCATGCCTGAATTTTTTCAGATTTTGTCGAGAGGTGCGCCATCCCTTAAAGTTAAAAAAACCGCTTTTTTTAGCTATTTTTAACCATTTTTGCCTTTTTTCTTCTTACCAGTTATAGTTACGACAAAACTAATACCGTTGTCGAATTTTACGCAAGAAAATACATAAAAAACATGTATAATACTTTGTTCTAATATTTTTAGGTCATACACCAAATCAATCGAAAGTAACAAATTTCGAATGTAAATTTATTACATCTAAATAATGTACAAGAACAATAGCACATCATTACTCACAGAACATAATTTCATGAAGAATGAAGAAGAATATAAGTCGGATTTGAACACCAGCAGTAGCAACAACAGCTCTAGCATTACCGCTAATAGTGTTAAGCTCAACTAAAATTTTTAATTACTATTTAACTTTAATGAAAAAAATTTAGATCTTGCAGAAATTATTTTGCAGTATAGTTAAGGTGCTCAATCATGCTTTATCGTGAAAAACGATTTCACGCGGTATCGTCGGTTCGAATATGAAGGTAGAGAGCTTTGTGGAAGAATATCTGATCCAATAGCAGAGGCGAATGATTATGATTGGCTGGAAGACAGTGTGCGTGATTTACACAATCAGTTTTATAGTAATTATCATAAATTCTGAAAGACTTAGCCATAAACCTCCGTGGCTTTCTTTTCATCCGATTCGAGATTTCAACGTGATATTTTTATTGAATTTATCAGTAATCATCTTACATTTACCTAAAATCACTGAAAATTACGCTAAAAATTTTAAAAATAATGTAAAACTCTCTGTTCAAAGTTAGCTGAATTCGCGAATATTTACTTCAAATACTCGAGCAATCCTCGCGCAAGGAGAGAATCACGTCCTCAGGCGACAAATACGTGACGTCAGCCTTTTTTTCTTATAATGCTGTGCGCCTTAGCCGCAGCGGCGCAAGCCCCTCTCTCCCCGCGAGCCGCTGATTGCTCGACTATTCGACAGCGTATTTGTCTAATTGCGCGCCGCGACGCGCTCTTGCTTTTCGGCCGTCCTCAGGAGCACTTCCTTAGCTCTCTGTGTATTCGAACTCGCCGCGAACACGCGAGCACGCTATCAACATGACGGGTCCTCTCGAGATCCGCCATCAGTCGAATTATAATGTTGACCATCGTAAATAGTCCAGCGAGATTATAATTAAAAGGAATTTAACTTTTATCAAAACTGCTGTTTCTTGCTTTGATTCACTACCTGCTCCAATTCGACTAAAGTTCTTTGGTACTCGGGAACCATTGTTTCATTCAAGTGCTTCAATTCTATACTCCGGAATTTCGACCGAATGAATCGTCACACATTTTTGAAGACTCTCGAAAATAACTGTTAGTTAAGGAAGTAAGGCGAGATGTTTTATAAATTAAGCTTAAATATCGCAAAATATCACATATAAACATCAAATCAAGAACAATAACGTAAAAATTTTAAAAAATGACGTCAAACATGGTTGAATTTTTTAGTTTTACACTAAATCTAATAAATACATTACAAATGTAGAAAACAGTACAAATCATACGGCGAAAAAGCATTTATTCTTAAAATTAGGCAACTTGTAATTGTAGGTTCCTGTTTAAATTATTAGTCTAAAGAGTTCATTAGCTAATTATTTTCGTATACACAAAATGAGTGCATGTGCTATACGGCTACGGCATCTTCTTGAAAATATAACATAAAACTCTCTGAACTAACGTCTATTTTCAGACATAAAGAGGAATCTTAAATAATAGTATATTGTTCAACTAGGGAGGAAAGTTGGCTTTTTCTAGCGATGATGATTTTTGAGCACGAGTGAGAGTCGAGGGCGACGACGGACACGAGTGCTCATAACATCATCCGAGTCTGAAAAAGTCACTTCCTCCCTTGTTCCCAGAGGCCCTTTTTTGTGCACAGAAAAAGGATGAAAAATCGCGGGCTTCACAGTGTGTATTATTTCAATAATAATTTACGTTTTTTAAAATTTTTGGTTTATTTTTCAAAACTTAAATTTTTTAAAAATTTTCAAATTTTTTCAAAATTTTCGAACTTTTTCAAAAATTTTTGAATTTTTTCAAAATTTTCGAATTTTTTCAAAAAAAATTTTTAAAAAATTTTTTAATTTTCAACACTTTAATTTGCAAAATTCGGACTATGTTCGAGAGGAGGGAGGGAAAACTTTTATCAGGAAATTCAAAATGAACGGAAAGTTGAATATTTCTATGCAGCGGGAGGAAAAAATTTTACCTCCCGCTGCATAGAAATATTCAACTTTCCGTTAATTTCTGATGCACGAAAAAGGGCCATTTTCATGCACGTGTTGAAAAAATTAATTTAAAATATCGCAAATTATTACAAAAACAATGTCCAGTTAAGGAAAATTATTTAAATATATCCAAATATGACGTAAAAAGGTAAAGAAAAAGTAATACCCTACAAAAATAACGTCGAAATTTGGAGATAAAGGAGGTCCTTAGATATTAATATTGAATATAGATATCGCAAAATATCAACAAAACAACGATAAATTGAAATAAAAAAAATAAATATGTCAAAAATAATGTAACAAAGTAAATAAATAACATGTCCATCTGAACAAACGGCTATTTTAAGATATTAATGGGGATCTTTGATATAGTAAGCACAAGTGCTGCAATTTTTCATGAAAACGCCGTTAAATTGATTTAATTCGATTTTGCTTAATTGATCTGTTGAGGAATTTAATGGCTGGGATTTGTGACGTGACGAAATAATAAGGCGCGTATTTGAATCAACCAATGTTTATTGTATAAACTTATCGAGCATGTCTCTCTTCCGGCGATAAGCCACTTACTTACAAATCAAGCTTAAAGAATTATATGGCACACCCAGTGTAGGAACTGTTTATTTCGAAGCCAACCGTTCGACTGACTGAGAGCGCGGCGCTGGCTCCGCAACGCCGCGCAAGAGGGGCAGAGGTTGCTTGGTGGGGAGAGAGTTGAGTCCCTCTTGACGAGCTCTCGCGACCAACCGTACATGCGTAGATGCAAGGGGGTTTGCTTGCTCTCTCTCTCTCTCAACACTCCCTACCGAGCAGATTTTTCCTTGCGAAGATCGGGCTCTTCCCTGCTTGATGGTCCTCCTATCCAGCATATTGTTTATTGTCTGAAACAAAACAAAAATTACATGTATTATAGATTAATATTTAAAAGCAGTTCAGTCAATCTTGTGTGTAAATCAAAAGGCAAGGCCTTTGTAAGTATATCAGCTGTTTGATGTTTGAAAGAGATCCAGCTTATTATAATGTTCTTTAACTTCGGTCATGTGTCTAAGTTTATTTGTACAGCTTATTTGTGTTCTTGCCTCAGCAGCCATGTTATCACACCAAAGAGTCATGGGCACGAGGGAATCCTTCAAAATCAGGCTTAAAGAATTTTGCAAGCCCATAATACTTATCTTGTTTTTAAACTTAGCATTTAAATTCTCTTCTATTCTATGAGAGCGCATCACAGCTGATTTAGAACAATCTTCTAATTCGTTGGACATCTTTCGTAGATAATTGCTGTATAATGTAACAATAAACTTCAGAAAATAACATTTTCGTTTTTGTATGACGTTTTCTTTAATGAAATTGCAGATTTTGTCTAATATAAATAAGTTTACATTTCTTTTTTCTTGCCAAACAGTTTGTGTTTTTTGCGCCACGACAGTCGATTCGCTTGCACTTTCAAGACTATTATTGCAGCTAGCATGGTAGAAGATGTGATTTCCTGATAAATGAGCACTCTCAATTGCTTTGCATAAATCTAAATTGCCGATTGACATGGCTTTTGATTTAAATCTATCAATAGTTTCAATCTTATGTGCTAAGTGCAGTGTTTCCTCACGACCTTTGTAACTTTGTCTTTATTTTTTGCATAAAATACAAGCTTTTAAATTATTACTCGTTTCCGCATTTTTCGACATTTCCTCTTCTAGGGCTTCTACTACATCATTTTCGGAAGCGCTGTCGTCGATAGGTGGATTTATTTGTTCGCTGTAAAATATTTTAAATAATTTAATTTCTATTTTATACAAAATTGCAAATAATATGCATACACAGACATAGACATAACATTATACAGATCGTTACTTAAATTCAAAAATAGACTCAAATGTTGAAGTCTTTGAGCAAAGAAAAAAGAAAACATCAACATCAGTTTGAATCGTAATACACACAGCAATCTCTCTGCGTTTAAAAGTGTGTGTGCGTGCGTGTGTGAGTGTGTGCGTGTGCGTGTGCGTGCGTGAGCGTGTGTGCGTGTGTGTATGAGTGCGCGTGCGTGCGTGCGTGTGCGTGTGAGAGTGTGTGCGTGTGCGTGCGTGCGTGCGTATGCGTGTGCGTGCGTGCGTGCGTATGCGTGTGCGTGTGTGAGGGTGTGCGCGTGTGCGTGCGTGCGTGGGTGGGTGCGTGCGTGCATCTGTGTGTGTGCGTGCGTGTGTTGTGTGTATGTGTGTGCGTGCGTGCGTGCGTGAGTGTGTGGGTTGCGTGTGTGTGTGCGTGCGTGTGCGAGTGTGCGTGTGCGTGTGCGTGTATGTGCGTGCGTGCGTGCGTGCGTGTGTGTGTAGGTGTAGAGGAAACGCGTCGGAGCAGTCTATGTATTTATGTATATCTATAGAGAGTAATAACAGGCCGGTCAGAGCATTGGTAAATGTATATAATACATATACCTATATAGAGGAAGCGCGTCGGAGTGGCATGTGTATCCACATAGATATATCTGTATAGAGAAAGAACAAAAGCAAAACATGCTAAATCTGAAGAGGAGGCGTAATTTTCATAGCATCGTATTTGAAAAATAATTGTTTACTTACTCAGCAGATATTGATGAATCATCGGCGACTAAATCTGTACTGGAAGTTGGACGAGCCTCAGTATCCTTTTTACAATTAGTACCAATATTTCTATATTCTTTGGATAAGGCTGTAAACCGGTTGTAGCATTCTGCATGATACCCTTCAAGTCCGCTTAATTGAGATGGTAATGATACATGACTGAACGCCAAGTTATGTTTTTTCTTTATGCTTAAAATCTCTAAACACATTTGAAATTTTTCTTCTGTCAGTTACAAAATTTTCGTATCTCGAGATTTCTTATGGCACACGAAACAGAATAACTGCGAACTCATGTTCGTAAAAGGACGCGTCCTTCTAGACTGACGAGTGAAGACGAAACTGGCAAACAGCTGCCACAACGGTCAATTTGGAGCTAGCAAGGGACGGAGTCCTGAAAAAGCCTTTGGAGCCGTATTTACACAGAGCAGGTATAAAAAATAAAGTATTTTCCCATTTGGTACGGAAGCTTATAGACTACGTTCGTCGAATTGAATAACAGTATTATTCAATTTTACTTTTAAATTATTTAAATTTAAGAATAAGATACCTTAACTTACCTATAATAATTAATTTTATTTATTTTTCAAACATTTATGCAATAAAAACATAACCAATAAAATAATATTAATTCACATAAAATAGTTATAATATTAGTGTATGTTATCTCTGCTTATAATATTATAATTGACATTTAATATTAGGATTGTTTTCGAAATTGTTATATTAAAATCATTTTCGCGCGCTATGACTTTAGCCCCGTCTTTCGACGGCTTAACTACTCCTATTGAAAGTAAATCAAGTTTATTTAATAATTCTTATCTGTAACTGCTTGTTCAACAAAAAGTAGCTTTGCTGAATCAATTTTAATATCTGTGTACACAATAATTCAAAGCGACTTGTAGCATATCGGCGCAGCGGTGGCGCCCGATTAATCGTATATTTCATAGCGTCTACCAAGGCTTTACCAGCGTTAAATAAGCGGTCGAATGTATTTTTTTTGTTTTATAAGCCACTTTACATTTTGTGTGGGTGGTAGACCCTTCACTCCAACGCTTGACGACCGGTAGACTATCACTAACCTTCATGTTTAGCCTTTCTCAGACATTCTACAAAGCTTCAGTCTTGTAGGTATAAGGCATTGATATAATGCTTATTAACATAATTGATAATTTGTTATTATTGAACCCAGCGCTAAAAGCTTGGTAGAGTTTCACTTTCATAATTTGCAGTGTATGAAAATTAAGTATAATAAATATTAGCTTTGTAGGAATGAGGTCAACAAATATGACGCTGCCTCCCGGACTATGAGGTTGAAATCTGGGTTAAATTTCTGCAACGGTGGTACCATATCATTCGAGCTATGCGAAGTCCTGTTATAAAAGTAAACCGCCGCATTCAGGGCCAGATCCCACATGTTTTCAGGTAGGCGTGTGTCATACATTAGAGCTCTAGTCTTGTTCTGAATGGTTTGATTAAACCTTTCAGCTACGCCATTGTGCTCAGGTGTATCAGGTGTAGCTAATTGCAATTCAGCATCGAACTTATCCAAGACTTCCAGCGTGTAGCCTCCTGTGAATTCTGTACCTTGATCACATCGAAGATAACAGAATTTTGAGTCATTTCCCAGTACATTTCTCGAGCTTATTATAAAGAACTGCAAACAGAGACCAGTTTCACTCTTGTTTTTTATCGGGTACGCCATTGCGTGCCGTGAATAGTCATCGATGAAAACAGATATGAATCTAAAGCCCTTGGGATGCGTTCCGGGACTGATCGGACCCATGGTATCTGCGTGAACAATTTGTAGAGGCCGAGTCGCTCTCTTTCTTGTCGAACTAAAAGGCAACTTATTAAATTTTGACACGATGCAAACTTCACAATCCAACACGGAGTCGTCAAACTTAGCATCTTTCAAGCCTTTAAACTCCAAAAATTTCCTTTGGAATTCCTTTAAATATTTTAAGGAGGCGTATCCTAACCTGTCATGCCATAAAAATGCTTTATTATTGTAAATTAGATTATTAATTTTACTGATATCAAAAGAATCTACGTTATTACAATCTACAAAGTCATTTAAATTATTTATTTTTCTATCTCTTAAGGTGTCATTAAAATTTGACTAACCAGAATGAAGCTCGTTGGTTTCTGATTCTACATTTATGTCTATAATTATTTCAATTTGCATACGTTCATCGGGCTTATTGTATGCTTCAGTTGCATCAATTTCCATCTTAGATTCGGATTTACTTTGCTCACTGATACTTAGCTGTTTCTTAGAATCAATTTTTGTTTCGGACTCGATTTTCTCATCAGAAGTTACGATGTTCACTGGATATTCGCATCGCCTTGTCGTAATATATGCGACGAGCTTCTTTGGCCTAGAGATATCCTTTACTTCATTCAAGCTGTTCATCTCCAGTTCGATTTTCCAGAACGGTTGCTCATATATTCTAGACACAAAGGTTTTGTTCGATATTGAATCAAAAATATCAATACGCTTATTATCCAGTAAATAGCCAAACCTTTACACGTTTCCGACTCCATCCGATCTTATGATCGCTGCGTCATTATCATTCGCGCATTTAATGTCACTCTTTTCCGAACTGTCGAAGGATCTGAAAATCAACTTTGTATTTGTCATGTGCTCTGTGGCACCCGAGTCAGCCAGAAATCTAATTAGTTGATTATTATCATTTCGGTCTGTACAGTCAAGCTTGTTATGCACGCATAAACTTACATACTCACCAGTGCTGCTGTTTTGGTTTGAGTCGTTACCCGTTTTCGAGTTCTGCGGATTTTTACGCGTTTTGATCCATTTTCCTCGTCTTTCTTGGGATCGGCCTCGCCCACGGCCGAATTTAGTTTTTTTAGGGTTACTATTTTCAAGCATGATTCAGGTCTTACGTTTTACGCCACGACTGTAACCACTACGTCCACCACCCCGGTAAGAATTCGAGGGTTCATACCTTTTATTCAAATTATTCCCCTTCAGGATTCGATCCAGCTCAGCATCTTCATAAGAGTAAGTCGCCCGGATATGCCCCTTATATCGCTTGCAGTTGAAGCACATTTGGCTTTTTATTGTGCACTCGTTTTTATAATGGCCTTTGTTGCCGCAGTTAGTGCAGTGTGCTCCAGGGTGTGGCATATGGTATGCACTTGCTCCAGCTGAATTTTTACCAAATCCAGCAACATCTTGCTTATTCAATCGAGCTGATTCCTGTCGAATAATAAAGTCTTTAAGTTGGTCAACTGATAGGACATTGCCAGTAGAGTTCATATTGAGAAACTCTGTTTCATTCAGTTTCGATAAAAGATTCATATGAATATGAATTTATTGATCTACTCACGAACCAAGATGTTGCTAATTTTTGATTATAAGGGCAGAGCACGCATTCTCC
>JAPYZA010002505.1:0-32382 GCA_030522685.1 Eupelmus azureus | reverse complement strand
TTTTTAGATCAATTTACCAATTTGGATAAAATGGATAATAAAAAATATCTTTTTATATCGTTCTAGATAATCTAAAAGATTTTGAATGAAAAACTTTACGATTATAACTTAATATTATAAACTAAATAGTTTTAAGAATTCTTTAATTAATTTTTTGATAAGTGAAAAACTAAAATAAAAATTTGTCTATTTAGAGTTTTTAAATACAGCATGAATAACTAAAAAGATATATATTCATAAATAAGAAAAATATTTAACATGCTCTTGACGAAGGCCTCCCATAATTCATACTATAAGCTCCTTCTGTCATGAAAAAAGATAAATTTTTTTCATAACCCATCATTATTTACTCAACGATCTCTATATCTTTCTCATAATATTCTAAATCTCCATCTAATTTCCATTTCATTAGTTCCTTACGGTTGCTGAGCAGGTGCTGGTCTGGCAATGGCCTGTGGCTGGTAGTCATAGTCCTGATACTTCGCGGCTTCTAAGGCCTCTTTGCTGGTGGTCTCATCGACTAAAGTGGGTGGTGCCACGGTGATACCCTCGCCGGATGGTTGGAAACCGTACTGATCAGCGCCATACTCTACGACACGCACTTTGCCACCGTCATCGACGAAGCCGTATTTGCCCTTCACTTCGCCGTTGGCCTGTTTGGTTTCGATCTGGAATAAAGATGTTGATTGATTTTTTGATTCGATAGACATATTTTAAACGTATTTCCTCCTAATCACTAATTTGTAAGTATTTTTATAGCTACTGAAAGAAATTATTGAAAAAAGTCACCGATTTGAAAAACTGATTTGAGATATTAATTATTACCTGGAGGTCGTTTTGACTTCGTCTTCAATTTCTCTTTTAATTTCAAACCCCCTTTCAAATTCTTAATTTAAAGCCTACTTTTATAACTTTCTCAATCTTTCTTTTTTATCTTTTACAAAAAAAGGTATAATAATAAGTACAGTAAATCTCACATACCGCTCTACTTCTACAAATAAAAACCTGACCCCTTCAAATGCACACGCCTGAATCAAGACTACAACTGACCCACAATCAGCACTACTTCCCCATACCTTAAACGAACCATCGGCGCCCTCGAAGCCATAAGTGTAAGAACCATCCTCGTTGTGCCTGTTGATCTGCTTGAGAATAGCCACCGGCGTGGGCTTAGGTGCGGCTGGCTGCGGTCGCTGATGGGCGGGTGCCGAACTGTAGCTGCGGGGCACTGGCCGGGCTGGTTGATCCGGCTCCGCGTAGTCGGCGTACACCTCGCCGTTAATGTAATTGCCGTCCTCGCTCTGGTAGCGCTGACCCGAAGCAGCCGCCGCCAGCAACGTCACCACCGCGAGCTGCAGCGATAAAAACGATAGTAATTAGATTCGGGGCTGAGTGTAGGTGAAGCCGGTTTGCCGAGATAGTATGGGTTTGTTTGGGTTGGCTTTTTTTGGTTTGGTGACCAGTTTTGTATTTGGGTTGGTGGTGTAGGGACGAGAGGTGCTCCTTTTTGGAGAGGATTGAGAAATGCGGTTGGAAAAATGTGGATCAATAAGGACTGTTCGAGTTTATAGTTTAATGGTTCTGGCGTGAGCGAAATAATTATATTTTTCAATGTGTTTAAAAAATTACTTTAAGTTGAATGAAAGTTAAATACAAATTGGTAATTTATCTTATGTTAAGAATTTCAAAGGCTTTTTAAAGAATGAGAATTTAGAATGTCTTCGATTCATGTTTTTAAAATATTAATGCTTCAGTTAAATTATAATTTTGCAGTATTAAAAAAATGTATGGATTGCATAAATATTGTGGGTTTCATACTGAAAATTGTATCTGTTTACAATTTGTCAGACACAAATTATTGTACGTTATATTTAAACCGTAATTAATATGCAATAGTTTCTGTAACAATTTAAGTATTTAAGAGTAATAAATTACATCACGTTTTTTAGTCGTTTACTTGTTCGTTTCGCGCGAAATACGAGAACTTTCACCGTCTGTATACTGACTTTCGTAGTGTGAAATTCCCTTAAAAGAGAATGCATACTGTGAATTTGGCCCTGAAAGTGCAACCTTTCTTATTATCGCGTTATACGAAAGGCAATAATGATAATAGTACTTGAAGTGAACGTTCTTGAAACTGTAGAGCTAATATTGTTGTAGTATTGCTTTCAAGTTAATTAAAATTTGATACTATTCAAAATAATTAGATTCCCTTTCAATTGAGTATTATATCACAAACCATTTTGTAGTTTATATTAAATTCATTGTTTTTTTTTCTCATAACAGTCTATCGGACAATACATTGGCTATGTTCATTGTTCAGCTATTAGCCTTAGAGCCATAATATGTTTTTAAGGAGTGTATTTCTTTTGTACAAATTAACATATAATACTAAATAAATTTCAAAAAATAATATTAGAATACCAATATCTCTATCTCATATTCAATAACAAAAAAATTATAACTTGAATAGCAAAGAAGAAAATATTAACTAGATAATAGGAATGAGTTCATGAATATGCATATAAAAATGTTGAAGCCTACAAAAAAGTTCGGAATCCAAAGTTATCTAAGTTCAGTTATCTAACCTTCATTCCATTATATCTCTACCACCAACCTATCAGAAATTCTCAATCCTAACCTCACTCGCTAACCTACAATCTTTCCAACCACCAACAATCCCATCACAACCCCACCATCACCTCATCTCTCCTCGCCTCCCTAAGGCCCGGCCTCGTAATTCGTGCAGTATCTAAGCGAGCTCCTGTTACTGTCGCAGTGTTTTCCATGCCCGCCGCGATAGGACGACGACTCCTGCAGCGTATCGTCATCGTACTCGTACCGCTCCCTGGCTGCGTCCAGGTCCTCGAAACAGAGTTCACGTATACCCTTGAGCAAAACGTAGAGCAGCAGCAGCTGCACCGCGTTAGAGACAATCCTGGGCGGCGAGAGGAAGGACCAGATCGAGCCACCCAACGCCCCACTTTTAACTCGGCAGTAGCTCGCAAAATACATCGAGGATGTTTTTGTCCCAGCGTGATTTCACGCGAGATTTACTTGGTGATTTTCAATAGGGCAGGCGGCATGTTTTTTTATAACCTAGCGTTTTTATAACCCCGACGAGAAAGAGAGAGAGAGGGGGAACTAGCGTGTGTTATTTTGCGCAAGTCTTTTGTCTTTTGTGCGCCGGGCGCAGCGCGTGTAGTTTTCTGGAGGCCCGAGATTATTGTGACACGGCGTGTGTGCGGTGATTGCGAAACAGCGGCGTTGTTTTAAAAGCTCCAGATGAAACGGAATTTCAGTTTTCCTTTAGTCGATTGGGAAATACGCTGGATTGAGATACGGTTAATTTTTCGTTATTTAATTCAATTTTTATCTGTTCGTTTTTTCTGTTCTCGGTAGCTTTACGCTTTCTTGGGCGTAATTTAACATACATTTTGGTTTATGCAACGCGAACTAGTTATCTTAATTTGTGCATTCTACTATTACATTTATATTTCACCTTTCACCATTTTTTTTTCATTCCAATTTGTTTTTCTTTTTTAGGTCTTTGAAATGCAGTTTGCGGGAACGTAAAAAGGAAAAAGTATTGTAATAATTACGCAAGATAATTTGAACACTTTCAACGGTAAGTACTTTTACAATAAAAGAAATCTATGTATGCAATCTGAAAGTATGAACTGAAATGTAAGACGAAAGGCACCGAATTGTACTATGGATGTCATTCTTGAATAGCTACGTAGAATTGTTAAGTGAAGCTTTATGACTATAGGAGATATCAAACAATATTGCGATTCAGCATCTAATAGTGATCAAAGTATGTAATGAAATAGAGAAAGCGAGAAATAGACAAGCTCATGCATACATAGGAACGTAGGAAACGCAATGAGGAATCATTCAAAGATCAAAATCGCATGTGGTAAGATATAGACAGATGTTGTTGAAAAGATGTGCAATTGACTCGCTATCTATGACTATCAACGTGAAGCAATTTTCTTTTTATGCTTTTTATTCGTCTTCATTAAAAATTTGAAAAAAATGAAATATTTGTAGCTATTAATGATAATATTTAATTTTATTATTTGTATACGGAAGTAATAATTAATTTTTAGTTTATTTCTTAATTATTAGTCTTTATAAAAATATATTTAAATCTTCTTAGTAAAGTGAATTTTCTGGTATGTTTTATTACATAAATGAAGGAAGTTATTATTTTGACTAAAGAGTATATTTAAACAGAGTACTTAAGATCATATCTTTACTACTTAAATGCTTATTTAAAAAATACATAAAGTATATTGTCATTAATTATAGTGAGTACAAGTTTCAGAATATTACACTGCAAGACTTTATTAAAAATTATAAAATTTTACTAATCTCGTTAATGAACATGTCAAAGACTGGAAAAATGTACGTCATGATAATCATCTTTGTGAATAATTTGTATAAGGTGTCACAAATTTTTACATAATTAAACCAAAATTTATCAACAAGGATATTCATATTTTAGATTTATTCTGACTATGAAATTTTTACTGGTAAAGAAAGTAGCTTATACCAAAGTATTATAATTTTTACAAAGTTAGATTTCTCGGTGTAATAATGTTTTATGACAAGTGATTTCCAACTTTTTACTTGCATAGTAAACCAAGTATCTTATTAAAAATTTTTTTTAAATTTATATTAAAATAGAAACGTTATGTAAAAAATATATGTATTTAAAATTGAAATATGATAATAAATTGATTAATTTTTTATTTGAATAATAATAAATAAATATATATTTTAAAAGAAATGTTTAAAATAAAATATATAAGTTTCCAATAAACTTCAACTTTAACGCGTTTACTATTTATTACCTAATCCACAAAAATCAAAACCTATCAAATCAGTCACATCAAAAAATATAATCCACAGTAATCCAGACAAATCAAATCAAATCATTTCTCAAGTCCCAATATATCGGAGAACTTTCAAAAATGTCATAACTAATCGACATCGATCGTCGAAAGGAAACGCCGAAAAGGACAACCGAGCAAAAAGCGTCAGTTTCAAAACCCCGTCTTTGCTAATCTCCCCCTCGTGTATTGTAACGTCTCTAAGCCAGCGCGGGCGAGCATAACCGCACGCGAAGGACGCGAAATTGTTTCGAGCCTCGGCTGTCATCGGCGCAAATTACCGCGCGCCTATATATGCGCGCAGGTGTATCCTCCGAAAGTCGTGCCGCAGAAGCTCGAAGGATAATGGAAGCGATTATCCTGACTTCATACTCGATTTTAACCGAGATGATATTCAATTTTATGAAGAGAGGGCTTTATGGTTTAACGATGGTTATAAACTTTTTGCGGATTTGCCGAAGTAGAAAATCTCTGGCTAAACAGTAATTTTCTTGTGAATTATTAGAGGATTTTCAGCCGTAATTTGATTTCTTGAAAGTAATAATCTGCCTTAAATCAAATTTAATGCATCCACTTAAAGTTTTGCGAATTAATTTCTCATTATCTATAAATTAAAAAGTCGTGTTAACAAGTACCCTCCGCGTGAGAGCACAAAGTAATTTGAATAATCAATATTCATGAAAAAATTAGCAAACAAAAGAAAATAGAAAACAACATTCTATATCAAACTCACAATCCCCAAACAAGAATTAACCAAGAAATCCTCAAAATTCGGCAACACCGTCCCTTTTGCAACTAACCCATCGCATCGAAAAATCCAATCCCACATAACTTTCAAATTTCCACTATCAGTTTCAAAACGCTGCATAATGAATCAGCCAGACTCTATTACACTCCACACACACCCGCTCTCTTATCCAATGGCTTCGCCTAGCCGATGCACAGTCAGCTGCGCGCCCACGCCAATTAGATCGGCTTAATGCGCGACTCGGCCTCTGGAACGCGCGCACGTCTCGCTCTCTTATGAATATCTTTAGCGAAAAGCGAGCAGCGCATTATACCTTCGCCTTCCGCAATGGCTAGCGCATACTTTTACCGGAACCTTACCTCGGCTCCCATACACAATCCCAAGCTTTCGATGTATACCGCCTCGGCCTCCGCGTGCACTTCCTGATCGCGCGAGCGCGTTAGTTTTTATTTCGCGATCCGGTTTTAATGGCGGCGTTCGGCAATTATGATCGAGAGCGTGTGTACGTACGATTTGGCTCGGTGAAAACACAGCGCCGCGGCTTGCACAACGAGCTCGCTCTCGATAAAAGTTTGATTAATGCCTCGGCTCTCTCGGTGTGTCCCGCGCTCATTTTTGTCATTTTGGCCTTTCTCAAGCATGAGATAAAGCGTGTCGCGCGCCTGACAAGTATATAACTCCGCGCGAATTAATTTATTATGCAAGTTGCGCAATGGCGCGGGTAACGAGTTTATCGTGCGGCTCGGATTCGTGAGAATTTTTGAAAGGCGATTGGAAAAATGTGATCGGTTGTGGAATCGATCGTGGAAATTTGAATGGTTGCTTTATTAGGATGGCGCTCGTTTGGCTTTGCGGGCTGATTTATCGGTGAAATTTATCGATCATAGTGCGCCGTTAATTATGCTTTCGTTGCTTTTACTGCGACGCAATATCTATTACTTGTAACGGAATAATTTAAAATTTAATTTGTCCACTCAATTAACGTGAATTAACGTGCAAACTATTATGTAAGTTATGCAATGTCTTCGACTGGTTTATTGCTACTTGCAAAAGAAATTATAAATCTATTATGCGAAGAATTTTAAATAGAAGCAGAGTCTTAATTAATCACTTCCAATAAAGTTTTATATGATACAGTCGTACTTTACAATCGCGTACGGAATAAATCACAATCATTGCCGTTAACGCGTGTCATAAATCTCAACGCCAGATTCCACTGTGCGAAAAGTCTTATTTGTATTATTCAAACTGTTCACCGAAATATCAATGTACGTGCACAGAATCAAAAGAAAAGAAAAAACTCCTATACAAATAAATACTTCTCCCAACAGAGCCACGAATCCCGCACGATAAGTAAAACCATCCCGGCGCCAGTCCCACGCTCACTTGTCGAATCATCACCACGAAGCACGTGTCACACGCGTCACTCTACGTACCGTGCCAAGTGTGCGCATCTTGACTGCAATCTTCGATCCTCGGCGAACAAAAAAGTCCAATTCCCTCCGGCACCGACGAAGACACAGCCTCTTCGTCCTTATCAGCTGGTTCGCTCTCCTCTGGCCGTGATAAATCGCGTGCGTGAACCGCGAACGAAGGAGAGGCGTGAGCACGTGTCGCTCGCTTGTTGGTGCGTGTGAGTAGGCAGCAGCGAGGCTAGGAGTACCGGCCTGCGCGCGACTTGGGGCCCTCATATACCTTAGCGGGGATTGCCTCCCCCTCTCCTCGGCGAGCGCGGGTACTTTTCGACGCCGCAGCCCGCCCGCATCCCCTACACGCGCGCCCACTGACTTTCACTCTTCTATAGAGGCGCAGAGCCTGTCTCTCTCTCTTTCGATCGTTCGCTGCGCTGTGGTAGTAGCGGCAGCTGGGCCCCGGTGTGTGTGTGGATGTATATAAATGTATGTGATATCTGTATGGAGTTACCGCACCTTGGCTGTATACGGATCCCTTAGAGCTGATGGAGCTGAGTGCTGTGTGTGGTTGGTGCAAGGTTTTGAGCGCATGCGCGGGACTTGGGCGCGCTGGGTACGAATGGTTTGTTAATGGTCTGGGATGTGGAGTGGATGCTGAGAGGGATCAGGTGGGTGGATGATGCTTTTGAGGATTGGGTGAAAGAAAGTTAATGGAAATGATGGTTATTTGAAGTGTTAGAGTTTTGCTGGTTTAGAAAAGTGGGACCTGCTAGGCCAAGCTTGTTCAAGCTTAAGGAAATGTAAACATTTATTTTGATATGGAGAAGTATGCGAGTGATATAACTTTGTGCTGTAAAAATATGAAAGTGAATATTAATGGAAAAATGAAAATCAAAACTCGTACAGAAGTTGTTACGATGTAGTACATAATCGTAGCTTTGTGCTAATTTTTTGCGATTAACATCACAGCAGACGCTTTGTTAAACAAAACATTTGGATAATCTTTTAAACTAATAAAATGATTTTTAAGAAATTGGGTTAACAGATAAATCAGATTAGATTAGATGTTATACTTTCTTTATACATAAATTAAAATTTTTTGATAGCATTAAATAATGTTTCCTTTTTATAAATATTTGATGGATTCAGAGTTTTGAAATTTATATTTAGCTTAACAAAAACGTCATACGAAACATTCGTTAATCGAGTGGTTCACCCTGAATCAAAGATGGTATTGAACGGATTAACACGTTACATAATATACAATTATTCACCTTACGGCTGAAAGCACATTTTAAGCATTAAAAAATATAGCTTTGATACATCCAAAATTTGAAGTGTTGATTACAAAAATATTAGAGCTCTAATATTATTCTTAATAATTGCCTATAGAGTAATTAATGAGACTAAATGGTCGATTGCTACAGTAAACTTTTTTCATTTCAATTCTAAAAGCAGTTCAACTAAAATACTTTTAATTCCAGCACGTTTTCTACTAATAAATTGATTCGTTAAAAGTGTAATTGTTGTTTCACTAAGATTTCTTAAAATATTTGAAAATTATTTATGACTATTAACTTGTAATTATAAACTTCTAATAATTGCTCTTCTTCTCTGAATTAGCAATAATTATTATCAATTTAAAACTACTAAATCAGGGATAAAGCGATTAGAAAGTAGCAAAGATTGGGAAGACAACTTCTGTAATGAATTCTGTAATGAAACTTTAGGAGATTAAACCACATGACTCCATGGCGGTGATGAAATTATCAAGTTACAATTGCAATTCGACCACCTTCAGGTCGATATATATAAAGATTTGAACTACTTCGTAACTCGACAGTCATCTTTCCGCGGTAGATTCTACGAAGTATTTCGAGCGAAAAAAAAACTAACAAGGCAGTTATTACATAAACATTATGGCACACACTTCGACAATAAGTGCTCAAGAGCTTTTTTTGCAAAAACGAAATTGCATAAGAACCCTTCAAAAACTTAACTATATTACAATAATTTGCGAAAAGGAAATTCAGCGTAATACTTGACGGAGTCCATAACGACGGAATAATATCGTAATTAAGGGTAATAAATCCGGCGTAAAAATCATCATTATTGCACGTGTAAAATAAATAAAAATGAATTACGATTATCGGCGCTGCAGCCTCTCCCGAGCTATGCAAAAAGCGCGCGTAGAGCGCGCCGAGGGAGCATTGCGAAAGCCCGAAACATTCCGAAAATCTCATTAAATCGCCGAGGAAACTCGTTCGCAGCGAGCGAGCAAACAGTTCGGGCGGGCCCAAAAAACTCGCTGATTTTCTCGCGAAAAGCCGAGGCGCACGCACCCGAGTAACACCTCTAATTACGAGGCGCAAGAGCCACCGTAAAACAGCGATAACGGGCCGCTACTTTTGGCGCTGATTTAGCAAGTCAAATATACAACGAGCGGAGAGGCGTTAACGCACCAGCGATTTTTTCAGAAAGAGTTCGGCTGCTCGGGACAATGGTTATGAGTGCGTTTTTCTTTTACTGTTTTGCATTGCGTTTTATCACTTTTCTTTCACTTCTCCTTTTGGCCTGGCCCCCTTGTTTTAACAAAGCTAAGCTTTTACGCAGCAGGAATGTCGTTTCGTTTCGTTTAATTACTCTTGCGGATGTTGAGATCGTAAGGCTGAAATTATTTTTTTTTTTTTATTTTTTTTTATTTTTATTGCAACTAATTTTAAATAGTTTACCATCTATTTATCTACTTGTTCTTAATCGTTAATTTAAAATCAAGCATTAGAGTTGTGTATCGTGCGCTTTTGCACCTACTTTAAGCTATTAAGGCTAGCTCTACAAACTAGATCGGGTTTTTATCGATCAGTTAAGATGAATTGAAATCATTTCAATAAACCTAAATTTAGCAATCGAGACTTTTCTTCGAATTCCATTAATGGCTATTAAAGGTTCTCCTATTCGGGTATGTGTTTACTTCTTCTACTATGGCATAAAATTCGAAGTATAACTATATCCAGTACCATAGCTTTTTATATTTTAAAATATCTCTATTATACAATCACCTGCAAAATGCCGCTGTACACAGGTAATAATAATGCCACAAAAAACCATATTTTAAAATTCTCAAAAAAGCTTAAACGTACGAAAAATCACAGAGTCTTTCGAAAAAATTTCCCTCAAAAATCCCTCTAGTCACCGCCGCTCACATCCTTGCAAATTTCAGCCCAAACCGAAAATTGCCCGCGTCGCGTTTGCGAGTAAAAAAAATTTGAAACTCCACTCTAAGTGGACCTCTCGACGTAACGATATTACTTTCCTCTCCTTATCATTTTTCTTCTTTTCTCGCGACCAACACAAAGTCGCACGCTCATTATATCCGGCCGACACCGAAAGCCGCTCGCTTACACACCTGCATAGCTAAATTTAAATGCCGGCGCGTTGTTCCGACAGGTCGCAGACTTATAGCCGGCGCGCGCGTGCACTCTCACATTATGGGCTGGGCGCAGCTGACTTCCGAGCATGTAAGAGAATCGGTTACGTCGTCGAATATAGGCCCTTATATAATTCGCTACCTTCGGCGCTCTATAACTGGTCCATTCTCACTTTCCGTCGTCGGCAAGGCGGTCAGATTCTCTTTATGTTTTCTTTGGCCTATGAATTTCGTTTTTTTTTATCCCCGGCTCTAATTCGAGCGCACGCGCCGGCCCGGTTTTTTTGCTTTCCTAACGAACCAGTCTGGGGGGGCCTCGGAAACTAGATATCCCCGTGGGGCGCGTCGAGAGGCTCGATGTATTGGGCATTAGGCGCTGATTCGGCACCTTTTTAAGTGGATGGGTGCCGGTATTGGGATTTTTATTGAATTAATTAGGCTCGCGGTAATTTTTATGTAATTATTTGCGCTTTGCGTAATGTTGATGTTTGATAGGAGCCGTTTCGGAGGGGTCACTTTCAATTTCTGATATTTTGAAATATACTCGTTTGCGTTATTGGGTTATATGGATAGTTCTAAATTGGTCAAAACTAAAATACGAAAATTATTGCAATCTGTAATAAAAAAAATATAGCTCGAACTTTACGACTCCTACATTTTCATTTTCGATGCTCCACTGAAATCATTTAACACGCCCATAAAAAATAATCAATTCCTCTTCGCTAATCAAAATTAGCGGTTGACACAGTATAAATTACACGGATAACCCTTCAGTTCCTCTACGCTCGATATGTAACAGTTACCCGCGGCGGTGCCGCGATTTCGCTACTAACGTACACCACTTCAACGATCGTGCATTGGTAACTTCTATATAGTGCGCTCTACCGTTTCTCGGCCAGGCATTTCGAATACGGAAATGCGACCGTCGTCAGATAAGCTTACCTAGGCGAACGCCGCATATGCATATCCGCACGGTGCGCACGTAGAGAGCATTTCGCGTTAACTGGATGTCGTGGGACTTTTACGGGAGATTAGAAATGGTTTCTATCGGTAATTTCACGGATAAAACATTTGTTATTTATAATGTCGGCTAAAGTAAAGAAATCTTGGGTTGGCTGACTGTACCCGGCTGTACCTACTGCGTGCACTTAGAACGGCGCAAGTCGTGTTTAAGTTTAATTTTTGAGATTTGCGTAATCCGGATTTTTAAATTTGTTATCTTTAAGATTCCGAAACAATAGCTTAGAATTTTTTAAAAAATATTTATCAGGGGTAGACAAAAAATACTTAGGATTGTAGGTGTCCTATACCCTTGAGTGATTAAAACGCAGGTATGCAAATGAAAAATAAATGCGGACTAGTACATTTCAAGGCGAAGTATAAATTTATTTTTAACAGTATACCTTTGTCAAAATAAAAAAGACATAAGTTTTTCTGATTAAAAAAACGCATTAATCTCTGTACATTTGCTTTTATTAAATTCATTAATTATCCGTAACAGTAAGCTTTTTATATTAGTGCACCACTACTATTGACATCAACAATAATACATAAACTTAAGCAAAAAACTTCACAAAGGATGTAAAGGTTTCAATTCTACAATACTGCCCGTATATTAATAAAATATTTCACTACGTGCTTCAAAATTCTCGAGGTCAGCGTAGGTGAACGAAGAAAAAAAGCGTTCAGCCAGAACGAGATGAAGCCAAGATATGCAGAGAGCACACGTGGAAAGTCATGGATGATGAAAATCCGCGCGGAAAACTGGCAAGGAAACGGGAAGTGCCCCGCTCGAATGTTAATGGCGCGAACGCAGACTTTCAAGGCTGTAAAGTCCGGCGGTGTGTCGATGACCGTGGAAAATCTAATTCGCGAATCAAAGCTGCGCATGCGAGTCGATAAATTGATAGGGCTGGCGAAATTTTACGCAATCGGCTGGCTTTGATTTCCTTTTAGAAATGCGTGGGCGGAGGATAAAGTGAATGTGCCTTTTAGATTGTATCTTTTTTTTATCACATGAAGTTCGACAGATTGAATGGGCAATTTTTACGTCAATCTAGTTAAAGGAAGCGTTTACGTGAGAAATGGGCGTGTAATCGATATTTCCGATATTTGAATGATTGTCAGAAGTATTGATTTTATTCTGAAACATGGAACGTTTGGACACCTGACATTTACTCGTAGAAAGTACTGTATTTAAAGGGCAATAAATAAATTAAAAAATATAGACAATAATTTATGAAAATATAGTTTAAAACAATTATTGAACAAGTAGAGCTAAACTTAGAGCTACGTAAACAAACGTGGCTATCACTACTTATACAAAATATTTAAGAATATTTTAAAGAATTTATATGATAAATTATTTACAGTTTTATAATATTTTAATAATCTAGTAATTTAGTAACAATTATAGTGAAAATATACTTATTGAATCTCTTTCTTCTTCTCTCCCTCTCACTATTTCTCAGCACAAATTTATAGTATAATAAATTATTTGTTTAAAGAAAATATTGATGATTTATTATGAAAAGTAAGTTTCAATAGAAAAAGTCATTGAAATATTCTTAATTAAATATAAATTATATCATACTTGGTTAGTAAGTAGAGGTATATTTTTATAATAACTGATGCATTTAAATAGATAAGATAATAATATTTTGAAATTGTATAACTTACATCTTCAATTTTGTACTTACAGAAATATATGAATTTATTTTGAATTTTATTAGAGCATTAAATGTTGCACAATACAGGCAGCAAAAGAGAAAAACTTCATAGTTTTACTTTTGAATATTGTTAAGAATGTAACAAAAAAATACGTTTCACAATTTACGTAGGCACCATATTTGATAACTTAAAAAATCTCAATGGAAGAAAGTATAAATAAATTTAAACTTATAGATGAATTTTGTTTTATCTCTATGTATAAACTTTCAGAACTTTAACTGAAACATTACTTTATAAATATTTTTCGTATGATTATAAAACCATACGAAAAATATTTATAAAGGCCATTTAAATAAAAACTCTTGATTATTTGAGAAAGTCCAAATAATCATATTGTGATTATATGCCTAACAGACTATATTCAGTTATTTCGGCGCAAAATTAATGCAGTATAAAAATGATAAAATAAAACTGGATTAGGTATTTAAAAAAGAAAAAAATTATATCATCGTGAGAAATTTTAGAATTACAGCAATTTATTAACCAAGTTAAGACATTGCTAATAGATTTGATTTGTTTGTTGCCGCTGAACGCTTTGTTTTTCTAATCATAAATAGATGTTTCACATGGAATGCTTTTAAATAATGATTGCCCGCAAAACGGGAAACGATTTACAACGGCTTTTCAATCAGCACGCTCTATTATGACATGTTGATTACTCATAGTCAAGCTTTTCATGTACGATATATCATAAATTTTTTCATATGAAAAGTTTTTTTAGAGAACATATCGTTTTGATTAGTATAATTGCGATAGACGTATATAATTTATACATCTCATTTTAAAAGCACTAAGTCATGTATTTTATGATATATACGCAGAGATTAAACTTTTACAGTAACTAAATCATATATAATTATATAAGTTTTCACAAATATTATAAATATTAATATATGTATACTATACTTAAATATATTGTTATATTTTTTTATCTTTACATAAAGTTATGTTAACTACCCTAGTAGAAATGAATCCATTTAATAGCTAGTTAATCCCTAGGAAAAATGGATTCAATGTTATTTCTTAACCTCTAATCATTTTAAATGGGTAAATTTCTACCAGGGTAGATACATTTATTACGCTTCTTATACAATTCACCTATACCCAGGTAGAAATTTGCCCATTTAAAATGGTTAGAGGTTAAGAAATAACATTGAATCCATTTTTCCTAGGGATTAACTAGCTATTAAATGGATTCATTTCTACTAAGGTAACTAATTTATTATTAAACCATTAAAAAGTTCATCTGTTTTGTTGATATTTCTTTAATTACATGAAAAATTCATAACATTACAAAATATTAATTATTTGAGAGAAGAAAATATTTATTATGTGCTCAAACATAATCATTAAAGCAGTAGACCTTCAACTCCAAATATACATTGCACCAAAAAAATGCAATATTTGTAGTGGGCCTTGAAACGGATGAGATGGTCACGAGATGCAGCATTGAAGACTCGTAAAAAAAAACAAGTACAATAAAAGGATGAATTCAAGGACATAGTTGATATGTTTTTAACTGAACGGGACACTTTTTCATTGAGCTGTATACAAATTAAGGCTATATTGATCAATACATATAAATCCGTTTTTAAATATCTTTGTCTAATAATATTTTTGCAACTTGAGATTAGTATAATTTGATTATAAAAAGAGTTATGGAGTATATACATTTTAGTAGATTTTTAATATAATTTATACAAATTTTTTATAAATTAATTTTTTAAATAGTTGTTTTAGGATTCATAAAGGGATGTAAATTTACTTGTACATATGATTATACTGTAGACAAATTACTTTAGAGACAAGGAATTTTAAGACATCTTATAAAATCGTAATTAAAGACACTTTTTAAGTCATTAATAATTTATTTCGTAGTAACGATTCCTTAATGACTTTGGGGCTGGTATTTTCACATCACCTGCAATTAAGTAGATCAGTAACAGTCGTCATTGAGCTCTCCGATTTCGACCCTAGAACTCTCACTTCTCTAGTATTAATGTGTATCCGTATCAATTAAAATTGAGCGGTGACGGTTAAAAGCTGGTAATTCAACATTTCAATTTCACCAGGCCACTCACCCACTCACGCAAATATAAATCATGGCAATTTTTAAAATTTATTACTGTTAAAGTAAGATTCATGAAATGTCTATATATTTTTTAAAGATACAAAAAAGTAAGTATAATTTTTTATGTAACAAAGCACCGTGTAGTTATACTTGGGTGTCCAACGTTCATAAACAAAGAATACTTTAACGGAGAATTTAGTATTGTTAAGTAATACTTAAAGTTTTTGTGTAACAAGTTTGTTAAATTAGCAATCACAATGAACCCAAATAAGTTTTATCCATTACAAATCACAAACCCTACAAAATTCAGCTAGAATCGCACGAAGAATTCTTCTAATCCCATAACCAAAAGTTCTTAGCCAAACAATGCATTCCAAGCAGCCGATTCTCAACAAATACCCTCGCACAAGAAAACGCTTATACCAACGCGGGCGCGGCGGTGGCGGCGACGGCCTTGCGCGTTGTTTCATCGAGAAAATGGTGAAAGTCGATCGGTCCGCCGACTTCTATATACACCCGGCATTATGTCATTATACGGATTTCGATGTGTACGTGCTTACACGCGATAGAACAACACATATACATAAACAGAGACACACACACACACACTCAGCCGCGTATTTCTCTCATGAGAAAAAAAGAGAAAAAATCTCGCGCGCGACCTTGCGAAATTCGGTCAGCGCTCCGGTTTCTGCCGACGCCCAAACTCCCGCCGCTCGGCTTATTACAAAATTGACGATTTTTCTGAGCGTTCCTTAACGCCGTGCACTTCGGGCGCTTCGATTTTTACCGTTACGAAAGTCGCCTGCACTCGCACGTGGACATGTAATGTCTGCGCCGGCAGACGTACGCTGTACTTAATGCTGGTGCGTGCGATTTTTTTTAATGGCCAGGTTGGTAATGAATGCAGAGGCCGGCGACGACGGTAAGTTTCGGAATTGGTGTCTTCTTGACGTGCGCGCGCTGTGAATTTACGTGGATTTTCGTGAAGTGAACGAGTAATACGTATAAGGTGTCGCTTCAGTTTTTGCTGGGAATGAAGTGGCTTGCGAAATGCATTATCGCGTACTTTAAATTTTAAATATTCTCAATTGGAAGCGAATTTATTGTTTTGGAAGAAATTGAAATTATGAAATAAAGTTTATAAGGATTTATAAATGTTTATTATAAGTTTATATATATATATTATACAAGGTTCTTCATTTTTATGATATTTCATCTTTAAAAATAACTTGAATGCGAGTACAAGTACAGTATTTTTTCCAATTTGTATTTCATTGATTCAAGGTTTCGAAAATTTACTTTACCAAAACCATAATAATCCACCAGCCGTAAGCAAGCGACAAAGTGTTAAACGCGTCTCCCATTATACAACAATTCTCACAACATAATAATTCTAACGCGCTCACTGTTTTCATCGTAAATCTGAATAGTTAACCAAGCAAAGGCGCGCTTTGAATTTTATTGTTCGAAAATCGCATTGCATCGTGCATATATCCTTTGCGTCACGCTGCATTTTCTTACGAAAGTTATGAAAACCATACGGAGTTTCCGGCTGGCGGCGCGCGGGCTACTGCTTTAAATATTATTATGCATTATCATGGCTCTATCGCACAAGTAACCCCAAGACGCGTTGCGTAAAGGCTCCGCACTCGCTGTTCAAATAGAGCATAAAGCAATAAATAAACTTATGTTTTCCTTGAGATTAAATGCATGCGTGCAGCGTCCGAAATTGTAAAAACAATCGCACGATCATGTAAATCAGCGGACCCTTATCCCCTTTTCGGCGGAGCAAATCCCGAAATTAATGTAGCAATATTTCACCGGAAACAGCAAGACGCTTAAATACCAACAATGCAAGCTCTGTATCATCTCAGGACCGGTGGGCACGAGACAAGCGCATGCAAGATTGGGTGCATTGTTCGCTGGCAAAGAGGCATGCAAGGTCTCTGTCTTTCTCGCGCAAAACGCCGCGCGAGAGTGACCGCGCGAGAAAAAGGGGCCTCCGCGCCTTTCACGCGCTGGCTATATGTGCGCACGCGTGCAATTGCGCCGGCAAAAAGGTCCCTGATAAAACGCTGAATTCAAGTTGAAAACGTTGCTCCTACGTAATATTAATTCGTTTGTTTTTGCCCTGGGTCAGACGGAGAAAAACGAGATAATGTTTGATTATGTCATTTGGCGTTGTGAGATTGTGTGCTTTTTATTGGGATCGTGTGGATTTGGAATTGGAGTTTTGTTTTTTTATGTAATTTGTGTTTTTGAAGGTTTGCGGTCTATTTGTTTGATTCACTGAAATAGTTTTAAACTATTTCTTACGTCTTATTATGTTCACAGTTTTCTTATTATTCCCATTACATGAACATATTCAAACTCAAAATACCTTCTTCACAGATTATGAATATTGAAGAACCAGAAAACTTGACAATAAATATTAAATAACTTTCAACATTATTTTTAATAAATTGTGTTCTTCAGACCTGTGCACGTTTAACCGGTTAAGTAATTTTTTCTTTAAAGTCAATCAATTAACAGCAAGCTTTTGTACAGGCCGAGTAATGAAGAAACAGCAAACGCTTCTTCTTTACTGGGTTTACAAAATCCTTTATTTACAAAGCCCAGCAAATTTATTACTCTGACGTTAATAGTGCATCCATCATACTCCCAGTTATAAGAAAATTGCTAATAAATATTTTGTCACCATAAATCGCAATGCTCAAACGATCAGCCTCTAAACAGCCTCTTCATGCCCACTAGACGTATATGACAAGGTTCTTTCTGCAACAATGGCTCTCCTTGCATATCCAGGAACAATGGAAAGCCGGAAAGCCTACGGCAACCGTGACATTTGCTTATTTAAAGTGTCCCGCTTCGAATTAGCTCGGCCAGCTTCTCCATCCTGCATAATGCGCTTGCATATCCCGAAGTGGGACCGCCCTTTTCGCCAATATAGCTCGCCATTGCTACCGCTTCCATGTAATCGGTATTACGCCACTTTCTACTTTTTACGCGATTACCGCGGGATGTATAACAACGGACTGGGCGTGACCCAAACTCTTCGACTTCCTATCGTCTGTCAGCTGAAGAATGGAGAGAGAAACGCATCGAGGTAGCGCGATTTTTTTTCGTGGCTTTTCAGAATTGATAGAGACGTTTGGTGGCTTTTTAAAGGCTTGTAAAAGATTATGTAAAGGAGAAGGGTTGAGTAATAAAAAATATGTATTGAATAAACAAAAGAGTGTGATATATATATGAGTGTGTGTGTTGAACCGGAAGTCTTTTTTCTCGCTTCATTGAACGTGATGTCATTTCTAACGTGTTTATACTTTCGTGAAGAAAAGAGAGATAAATAATGATTATGTAGGTTATGAATAAAAAAGAAATCACGAGATCTCGTACAAGCTGTAAGAGTAAAGTTTATGTCCTGATATACATAATGTCGAGTTTATTAGTCCTTGCATATCAGTCAACAATGTTTATAAGCACTCGCAAGCTAATTGCTTATAATCATTATGTAAAGATGTCTGAGAATACTTGTTAACGGAAGTCAAGAGATTAGATTGATTAAACAATCTTAAGTGTGTTACCTACATTAGGAAGTATTAAAACAAGTTTGTCACAAGTTTTTAATGAATAATATTTAGATTTTGACGACGAAATACCTTAGATTTTAACTACATCCTGCTATGCATGTTTAGTAATCAATCCCAGAGTTCAATAAAACTCGATTTACGTAACTTATCATTTTCCTATATTATATTTTTAGCTACACCCGAGTTTAACTTTCTTATAGTATAATAAATTATTCGTTTGAAGAAAATATTGATGATTTATTATGAAAAGTAAGTTCCAATAGAAAAAGTCATTGAAATATTCTTAATTAAATATAAATTATACCATACTTGGTTAATAAATAGAATCGGTATAGTTTTGTAATAACTGATGCATTTAAATAGATAAGATAATAATATTTTGAAATTGTATAAATCACATCTTCAATTTTGTGCTTACAGAAATATATGAATTTATTTTGAATTTTATTAGAGCATTAAATGTTGCACAATACAGGCAGCAAAATAGAAAAACTTCATAGTTTTACTTTTGAATATTGTTAAGAATGTAACAAAAAAAATACGTTTTACAATTTATGTAGGCACCACATTTGATAACTTAAAAAATCTCAATGGAAGAAAGTATAAATAAATTTAAACATATAGATGAATTTTGTTTTATCTCTATGTATAAACTTTCAGAACTTTAACTGAAACATTAATTTATAATATACGAAAAATATTTATAAAGTAATGTTTCAGTTAAAGTTCCAGTTTCAGTTTTACTGGCACTGTATTTTAAGATATTTCTTTTTACTGTTAATTATTTCTTATTTAACAGTGTATAGAAATATATTTGTTCGTATAGCTGTCGCTTCTGGTGTCTAATTTGCTGACGAGCTCGCTGACGGAGGGTTGACGATGATTTTACAGTGTTGAACCATTTATGTGACACTTCGGCGGCATTAAGTAATGATTCGGAGTCTAAGGTTGATAGGATTAGTTGGGAAATTTCGATCGGAAGATGATTGATGAAATCAATTCGTTTGCGTTTAAAGCCAAAAAAAGCCAGAAATTTAAGGAAAGACTCCATGCTACTTGTTTTCTGGGAAGTAGTCTGTACTCGTTGATCCCAAGTAGTGAAGTGACAAAAATCGTTCCTATGATATTCCTTATATTCTTATGTCAAAGGGGATTAGGATTAGCCAATCGACCAATCGAGTGCAAGATCGAATCTCAACCAATCAGATGCAAGCGGCAAATTTTCAGCTAATCAGAACTATTCTGGCAAAATTATGTTATAATATTTATAGAGATCTATAGGTATCTGAAAAATTGAGCCGATATCGGAATAGAGATTATCAAAGCTTTAATGTATCTAGATATATCTAAGTAGGAATGGAAGTTTTGTTGATCTTTAAGGAACAAATGACGTTGCTAGGTTGTTATATCAGTAATTTTTATTAAGTCGACGTTTCGAGAGATTTAACTACTCCCCTTAACAAGACTTTGTATAAAAACACTTAAGGTTTACATCTTGAGTTCGTGTGAACTCGATACTTGAACTAGATATATCTAGATCAAATAATACTAGGAAACTAATATAATGAATAATTATCTCTAGATTTTATTCAACAGAATGATACTTTACAAAAGATGATATGAACTTAAAAAAATTCATTATATTAAACAATCTGAAGTGTGTTACCTACATTAGGAAGTATTAAAACAAATTTTTCACAAGTTTTTAATCAATAATATTTAGATTTTGACGACGAAATACCTTAGATTTGAACTACATCCATCTATGCATGTTTAGAAATCAATCCCAGAGTTCAATAAAACTCGATTTACGTAACTTATCATTTTCCTATATTATATTTTTAGCTCCACCCGAGTTTAACTTTCTTCCTTACCATTTCACAGCACCCAAATCCGATATCAGAACCACAACAAAATCGACTCTCATGACAAATCTCAATACTTACGAAAACCCAACACTTCTTCTTCCGTCTCCCACTTCCACCAAACAATTCATCAATAGAACCATTTCCTAACTCACGTCAGCCCCGTCCACAAACAATCATATCTATAAAGCCTCTTATCTCTCAAACCCCAGCTTTAAGGAAACGATCACCGACGCACCCGAGTGACCTCGGCCACGCGCCAATCTGCTCCTTCTTCGGCGTCAATTTCACTCACAGCTCGGCGCCACGGAATGATAAAAGGATGAAAGTCCCATTTATCAAGGCGATAGATTGTTCGCGCCCACGCGACACGCGTACGACGCACCACGCCTTGCTTGAGAATGTCTCTCTCTGGAACATTAGCATGCGACGCGGAATCATCGGTGAAACGTGCGGAAAACGCGTCTGGGAAGGCGTCGATGCGTTGTCGGAGAGCGTGAGTAGTGCGCGTGGACTGGATTCGTATAATGCACAGGAGTGAGATGCTGGATGATGGAGTGGATTTTAATGAGATGCATTTTACGAGCGCGAAGCTATGAATTATTTATGAGTTTGCGTTGTCGGGACGCTCGGTATCCTAGAGCAGTGAGCTGCAGGAGTTGTTTGTAGTAATGAGGAAGCGAATTGCTGCGATTTTTGCGGAGGTATTCGTTCTTCGGATTGGCTTGTTTATTTATAGGATTTTGATCTGTAATTATAGGGTGATATGGTTATTTAATACCTGTTATTTTAACCTGCGTATTATAATTTCTGTTTTTTAATTATTTCTTTCACTTATAATTGAAAAAACTTTGATCGAATAGCAAATATCGTTAAGTTTTTACTCTTAAAATATAATGAATATATTATTTGAACAATCATTGATCATTCTGATAGATTCTGTTATAATTTGATAATTCATATTCAAAAAAGGAGATTGATTGAATAACCTGAATTATTATATAAATAAATTTAAATGGTGTCGATTATTGAGAGTGACAGTAATTATCTGATATTGGAGAATTGAATGTTACGTATGATATCAAACAATCAGTGATTTACATTTATAAATTATTTATAAATACGTAAGTACATCTGAAGCATTGTTTATACACTATATATTAACTATTTATTAAGGAATAAAAAATTTTCCTTGAAGAAACATTGAGATAATTTTTAACATAGTTTATTTATCAAATTTTTTATTATAATTAAAACATTTAAGAAAAGTGGAAATAAGTTTGGTTCATGAAACGGAAGTGAAATAGTAATATGTTGATTTAAAACTGGTTTATAAAGTGATTGTTATTTTTAATAATATATCATTTACATTTTACCTTATAAATAATTTTTCAAGGAAATGAAAATGTCATTGCGAGAGACGTATTTCCTTTATATTTAGAGCAAATAAAGACTACAAACTGTATAATTTAAATCTGATGAAAATATTAAAAGTAATTTCTTTTAATATTTTTATCTGATGTAAATTATTTCAATTATTAATAATTAAAAACTGTTTAACGGTGCACTGAACCAAAATAAAAAAAGGTAAAATCACATTTGTTAAAAAGATTTGGTAATGTTTTATTTGATTTAGTTTACAGATTTTATCCGTTAGTAATTTGATAAATGATAATTATAATTTTTTAAATCTATTAATAGATTCTGTTAATTTGTATTTTCGTTCAAGTTTATTAAATATAAAAGTACTCTATCATAATTTTTGTCAAGTTTACCCACGGGTTTTGATCAGTGATTCACTTCTTCATTCCTGATAACTTTACTGAGCCATATAAAGGTTAAAGACTCATTTCTGGAAACATGTTTATACATTTTCTCAATAGTCTCTATATCTCTCTGCCTTACCTGCAAAAAAATCCAAACATCTCCCGACGCCCTTGACGCACCTCCCACAAAAATATTCCCTCCGCCTCACCCACCCGATAATAAAATATCCTTGATTAGACTCCAAAACCCCTGGAGCCCCTCTCTAACAACCCAAGACTTATATACCCCTCAGAGGGTGGCCCGTTCTCGCTCTTACTCTCTCAAACTGTATCACCTACATAAACACACGCGCTAATACGCATTGTGAAAGGTGCGCGCGCACAGCAGCCGGGCGGTGGTCCGTGACCAGTGTAGGTATATCCACGTTATGAGTGATAAACCTGTTCGGACACGCGATCGAAAAGAGAGAGCACTCGGACCGGCGACCTCCAGCTCGCTTTTCTTGCTGTATATACCCGCACGCCTGACATTGCATTGCGCACGCGCAGACCGCGTGCGGCTGTCTCTCTGTTTTATTTTGACTTGTCCTTATATAGGTGCAGGGAGCCGCTTCTGAGGTGGACACACTTTTTTTTTCCTATCGTGATGCGTAACAAAATTAATTGGTTCAATGTATCGGCGGTTGGATAATCCGGAGGAAAAGAGAGCTTACGCGCGCGGTTGAGGATAATGCAATGAAAACAGCTGGTTGCAGGAGGTGGAATTTCTCTGCTTTTACTTGGATTCGGCTGCGATTGCTTGATGGATCAAGCGAGTTTCGTTATCGTGGCGACTGGTTTTTGGAAAAAGGAAAATTTGAGCGATCGGTTGGATATATTAGAGCTGTACTTACATCAGCATCAACAAAATAGTAAAATAGAGCTTGATCAAGTTCTTTGATGAAAATGACCATACCGAAAATAGTTCTTTAACATAAACCCAAAGTTTCAAACATCCCCTTCAATTACGCCCGAGCTCCCTCGAGAACCATTTAAAATTCAACCAAAAAGTCAAAACATTCTTAGCCTATCTCCAAACTCATCTCAGCGAACCAGAAAACCAGCAATACCCCGCTGCACCTTGCGATCAGATAAAAACAATCATCTTATCACTCCAGAACAAAAGAGCATCGTCTAAAAGCCAACTTGGTCCCAGCCTGCGGGCATCTCTCTTCCACTTCGACGGCGCAAAACAAACCTCCAGGAAAAAGGTCCGCGAGGACAATGCGCACTAAAGCCCTATCTCTCCAAGATCCTCTCGACGAGGAGAAAAATCGCTGCACCGATCCGAGGAAAGTTCGACGCGCGAATAATTTCCCCTGGGTTGCACAACGCTCGGCTGGTATTATTCATCGGCCCGGGGATTTGAAGGAGAAAAAAATGGCCATTCTTCCGCGAACGGACAAGCTGCATCTAACAATGCGGAGACAATGAGGCCGAAACCAGGAGGGGGGAAGGAGTGAGCGTACGGAATGAAAGACTTTTATAGGAACAGACACACAGACACATGCACACACAGGCGAGAAGTGTATATATCTGAAATTCCAGGGTGTGGCCGGCGTAGGTATATAGCCACGGTCCAGGCCAGCGCTCTCTTTCTCTCTTCTAGAACCTTTCCTTTGTGGAACAACGAGTCCGCTGGCTCACGCATGTGTATATAGTCCACTTGTTTCATGGGAGAAGCAGGATGTCTTTGAAGGCAGTCCGGAGGCACGCGCGGCAAGGTCGCGCTCTCCGCGAAGGCGGATTTTTCATTTTTTTAATCTGACGGAGCTTTCGGTTTTCTTTATTTCTTTCTGTTGCGTGTGTGTGGGTACAAAGCCGTATCCGCTTTTCTATATATGCGCTGGAATGGTTTATCGCTGGGGTGTTGAAACAGCGGAGTGATAGTTTAACAAGTCAAAAAGACTCGGGTGCTTATCTGATAAGCTCAAAATGTATAATTTTTGTACTTTCTAGATACGCTGGTGTGAGATTGTTATCTGTTTTTTTAGAGGCGCCGTGAATATTCGAGAGGGTTTTAAAGAAAAATGTTGAAAAAAATTACCTTTGAAACGCGTTTTTCTCTAACGATTTTACTTAACTAGGAAACAATTTCGCAATTTCGCGTTACGTCATTTTTTTAATCTCTACAATTATCTTCAAGCTGTTAAAAATATAACATCTAGAGCACTCGTAAGCCAAAAAAATATCTAAATACGAAAATCCTCACAAATTTCACGAAACATGCAATAATCCTATCTGGTATCATTAAGAAAACACCAACCCGACCCGGTAGAACCGGACTTTTTTCATCATTTTCCCACTCCCCATCCACCCAATCCACCAACGTCTGGCGCACGTTTTTCCATCGGTTACATTATACATTATCCACAGCACTGTGTATATAGAGAAGAAGTTCGTTTTTATTGGGATCTCATTTCGTGATCGGTGAGGTAGTGTAATACAGACTTACAGTGGTACAAAGTACATAGTATAAAGAGATTCTCCCGGCTCGACGCGCGGGAGCGCACCACTTGAACTTTGAAGAAGCGAGCTAGCTAGGCTCATCGTGGCTGTGTGTTATATACGTAAGGTCGATATATATATAAGTTCATCGCGGGCGAAGCGATGAAAGGGCGACGCGAGAGAGGTGAAATACGTACAGGACGATTAGAAAATTCATCGTACGCTCACACGGGATTAGCGTGCTCGTATTACGTTGCTGGACCTCCTCTCACTGTGCGTAGGTGAAGCTGAGATTGTGGCTGAATTGTAATTGGCTCGGTTTTTTTTTTGTTTTCGGCTCTTATAATGATAGATCGATAAATAAAATTTTTTTTTGGTCGATTTTACAGTAATGTATTCCGGCTGGAGAGTGCAGCTTTTGAAATGTCGGCGTTCTTAATTTACATACTCAAATAACTAGGTGAACCGTCAATGTATTCAGGCATTTATCATGTGCTTAGCGACAATCGATTGTTAGAATTGTGAGCATAGATCAGAGGTAACGTAGACACAGAGATGACAGTGATTGCGGTTTACCGGGTAATGTATCCTTTTGCAAGTCGTCAAACTGTTACTTTCAGTACTGAAAGAGTAGAAATAACCAAAAGAATCTCATAAAAACTAACGATTTTTCTCACAATAATTAATAATAAAAAATTTACTTTATCGAGAAACTCTACCGCATTACGAAAAGCAACACTCTCAAATCTTAACAAACAATCTTAAAACAATTTTTTAAAATCATAAATCAGACAAAGTCCTAACTCGTGCGTACGCATAAATAAGTGAGCGAAGTCTATGTACAAAAAATAAAAAAAGATAAGTCTTTCGTCGATAATCTTAAGCAGGGCTCGAAACATAAAATTATCAGGAGACAAGCGCGGGGTGGTTCACAAAGTCGCCCTTTCATCGCCTGTAATTAACGCTATAAGACTCGGATGGTCCTCTGTACTGATTAGGCGCCGGCTGATACTGGGGCTGATACTGAGCTGGTGCCGCTCGGTAAGGAGCTGGTGCCGGCTGGTATTGGCGCTGATACTGCGTCCTGTACTGGGGCTGATACTCGGGCTGGTACTGAGCTCGTGCTGGTAGAGGCGCTGGTGCCGGTGCTGGCGCTGGTCTGCGGTAGGCTGCGGCCACGGATTTGCTGCAAGATTAAGATGGATCGGTTACGAAAAAAGTTTCTGATGAAGCTGGGATCGAACGGTGATCGATTGGTCATTAATCAGAGGTGTGTATGAGGTGTGGCCGAGGTGGATGATCGTGGGCGATTATGAAAAGCATCGGAGTTGTTTTGAGTGGTTGATGAAATAATTGATTTTGAGTCTTTAGCAAGGTGTTGGAAAGGTGTTGGTGTGTTAAAAATTTTAGTTTCAGGTTTCGCAATCGTTGCCTTTTACGAGTGTTCCTGTATGTTACGTTTTTATAATCTTGGTGAAAGTTTCGAATTATTATTTCCATAAATTTGATTTTTACTAAACTGGAAAAGCGATTTTGTACGCGTCGAGCTATTTTCGTGCAGTGTTATAATGTTTATTTTTAAGGTTAAATTTTTTTGTTTAACATTATGTTCATAAAACTACCGAAAGCATGAGTTTACCTCCTTCATGTACATAAGTCTTTATTTTTATTTTTTCTAACAGGTAATAATATTTTCATTTACAAATTAATATCTACTTATAAAATAATAATCCAACACATAAACTTGTTTTGTTTTTATCGAATTAAGCACACCGTACTTAAGATATTTAAATTCACAGCACAACCAAACAGTATAAAAAAACCCATATCGCGCATACTTTGTGCAATTCCTAAATACCGCATACCCCAAGAAAACAGCTGCCAGGCCAAACAAATTTACCTATCTCCGCTCGAAAATATCCCAGCAACGAGAAATATATTCTCCCTCTCATTTAATCGCGGATTCCCACGGAGTTCGCTTCTCGTCTGCAGGCACTTTGACATTCGCGGTTCGCTCGCGATCATCGCTTCGTATAGCCGTACAGTCGCGCTGGGAAGTTCATGCCGAACTGATCCCATAGGCTTGTTTGCGTTATTTATGATTTATTTTCGTACCTACAAACGTGTACGAGGCGCTGGTTGCGGAATTATTAGCAGACCTTCGCGAGGTGAACAATAAAGCGAACTTAATTATATTACGCAATTGCTCGGCGTTTATCTATTTTTAATGCATCGCTCGAGATTATGTAAGTTAAGTAAGAGTACCGCTACGTCTAGGCTTAGAGCGCTAATATCCATTCGATTTGTATCAATTTCGTTCTTTTCGTGGTAAGCTGACTTTTTGTCGATAGCGGTAAATTTATACCGCCGGGTTATGTGGAGCGGAATTTAATGTAGGAAGTTGTTTAACGATGGGTCGTCGATGTTTAAATGTGGATTTTCAATCGTGAATTTGATAGATTTTATTATAACGAGCAACGTTTTTGCTCGCGAATTATTTCACTAAAAACGTTGATTTTATTAACTGTTTTAGGAAAAGGTCTCGTTTAAACGTTCGCGCAAATTTATTGTTACGGTTCACATTGTGCCTTCAATAGCTATAATTTCGAGCTAAGTCAAACAGCTTTTAAAACATTGCAAAATAATGCTGAACCCATAAATAACAGGAAGCTATTTTTACGCCGAGGGTAACACGCCTAGAAAAGCAACTGCCGTGCTCGCGTAACGCACGCAACTGTACTTCTTTTGCTATTGATTACAGTGTTAACTTGTCCAGGAGTAAACGTTTAAACCTTGATTTTAAGTTTGCTTAACACGTAGAAGACTTATTTTACAGGTTTTTGTTTTTGATAAAAAGAGTCTGAACAATTCGCATTCTAAAGAAATAAAAGTCACCAACTGACAAACAGGTTTTAGATCGTTAGAAATTGTGAGCATAGATTGTTTCGTAAGCTTGATAAGCATCGCTTGAAAAAATTGATATTTTATGCATCAGAATCGGTAACTTCTTTGTATGAATTAAAACCACAAACATTTCATTCAAAAAGAACAAAAAACCAATATTAATAAAACATTAATTTAGTAATCTCTCACCTCTGAGGCGCCGGTGCGTTATAAGCGATCGGCCTCTGCTGCAGCTGATGGTTCTGAATAGGGTACCTCTTGGGCACGGGGTCGTACCTCTCCCCATTGGTGTATCTCGGATCCGTGTAATAAACCGACGGATCCTCGCGGTACTGTCCATCATCATCATCCTTATCAGGACTTATGCTGTTACCATGAAGCGTGGGTGGAGGCACGTTGATATCGGTACCAGCAGGCTCAAAACCGCGCCTTGATGCACCATATTCAACCTCCCTAACAGCCCCGGTATCGTCGACGAAGCCATACTTTCCATAGACCTCACCACTTGGATACTTGGACTCGATCTTGTAGCTACCATCGGCTGCCTCGTAGCCGTAGCTATAGCTACCGTCCTCGTTGTGTCTGGAAGACAGATAAAAAACGGAGGCTGTATACGCCGAAGAATGCAAGGTCGATGTGGCGATTGTGCGCGACGGGGGTTGCTGCGTCGTGGAATGGGCAGGTTGAGTTTTTTCCTGGAATGCTTGCAGGATGTGGGGATTGTAAAAATGTTCGCGGAGAGAAAATTTTCTCGGGGAAATTGTATCGTGAAAAAGTGGACGGAGTTTTAATTGCACGGGATGAGCGTGGAATGTGTTTTACTGCGATAGTTCTGCACTGACCGCGTAAATTTTAAGTGTTATTATTAGTTAAAGCTGAGGCAATAAAGGTAGTAACGGTAAGTGGTGCAAATGTGTGAATATGTTGCGTGTGTTACAAGTTGGCTTACTAAGAGACGATAAAAATTGTAGGTTTACGTTCTATAATAAATAGATTCCAAACTGTTTTTAAAAGTGTAAGGAGAACGAATAAATACTTTGAAAAACGTTCAAGTGTTTTACTAACCTAAGAAATCCCAATGTTAGTTATTTAATAGTAAAGGAAATAAAATAAACTACTTGTTATATAAGAAGTGTTTTTACATAAAATAACAACATTAATTTTACTTTAATAGTTTGTACAGAGTGTAAGTTAAGTATTTTATACAGAATACCATAATTCACTTTTTTCTCAGAAAAATAATTTAAGGTTAGTGAACTCACTGATTTGTAATTGTAAGACTGTAGTAACTTACATCATTGTTTTTAGAGAAGTAATAATGAAGACTATGCATTGTTTTTCTTAATTTAATCAATAAAGCAAAGTTATTGAACATAACTTTTATTTTTTAAACACAAAGGACTTAAAGAAACCTTCTGAAAGTATTGGAAACTGATACTTCAAATTTGTAATAATTTGTCTGTAAATTGCATTTTTAATAAGTGCATTTATGACCTTTCATATAACCTTCATTAATATGTGAAATAAATATAAAATAATTATCACGAAAAAAAGACTTTGAAAAACAAGGTTGTTTACTTCTCAATATTATTCCGTTTCCTGAAGGTAATTTGGATAAAGTGAAGGTCGATTGCTGGTGCTTACGGAAGGTAGTACAAGGTTTATGGCAAAGCAAATTACACCCCATGCATTTTTCGATAAGTATACTTATGTGCGTCATTCATAAATATCTTAATTTGGACAAATCCTACAAATTTTATTCTAAGTAGATAATTCTTTCAAACTATGAAAATTGTTTTTGCATTAAAGATCCTTCCAAGAACAGAAGCTTATTTATTCTACCCATACCTATGCTATTGCAATAGCAAAAATTCATCGAACAATAAATATGAATTTAAGATAAGCGTGTTTTGCATCACTATTTTCCCCATTGCACAACTCAAGTAGGATGCAACTACCGCATTATCTTCAGATAAACATTGAATGATGACAAAAATCACGAGAAGCATATTTCTCCGTCAGCCTAAAAATCAACATCCCATTTCTAAACCAATAAATAATTCATTCAAAGCCATATTATTCAATTCAATATTCATGCGCGGCATTACGCAAACGTCTCCTTTACGATCTGACCAAGAGGGACCGCCTGGGAAGAAAAAAACTTTTCACCCGAGCGACAGATACAGTCAATATCGTTACGCTCGCCCGAGCAATTTCGCGCCTATTGTGTCCCCCTCGAGCCGCCTCCGTAACAATGGGACTGACAAATTATCCCTGCCGCCGTAATTACGCATATTGCGCTCTCACCTGTTTATCTGTTTCAAAATCGGCACCGGTGTCGTCGTCGGCGCGTACTGGCCCAGCGTCAGGCCGACGCAGAGCGAAGCCAACAGCACCTGAAACGTTAAGAGAAAAAAGAAAGCCATTGAGTATCATCCCCCTTTGGTGGAAGAGCGCGGGTGTAGAATGTGGATTTCGAAAGTTGCTTGCATAAACTCCGGGCGCGTCTATTATGATCGGCGGGCGCGCGGTTTGATAGACCGGTTGGGTTTTAATAATCTCTTATCTAGCGTTTAAAACGTTTGACCCTAGGTATAAGGCTGCGCTGGGTACGAAATGCAGTGCCGGTAATTTTACGATTAGGCGATTAAATTCCTGCGTAATGGGAGGCCTTTGTGGGGGATAGAAAGATAATAGAGAAGTTTTAGCCGGTGCTGAGTTATCGTTGCACTTTTGATTTTAGAGTTGATTGGTTTGAGTGCGGGACTTTTCATTAGGTGTAATTGAAATGATGCATGATGAAACGATTTTCTTAATTTGATAATAGCTGTAGATGTAATAAGTATAACAGTTTGAAGTAAAATTCAGTTAGTTTAGATTACTTTATTTTGAACTGTTATGTCGAATGGTTCTAGTTTTTAAATTCTTATATAAAGAGATTAAAGGAAATTCTAATTACAAAAACATTTATTACCTTTTAGATATAACTTTTAATGAGTACTATTTCCTTAATAATGTTGATATATTGTTAATGCGATTGTTAGTACTCTTAGTGTATTTATAATATTACAACTTATGATTTTTTTTATTAATTTATTGGCAGCTTCTATGAATTTATTTAGATGATATTCATGTTACTTTTTGTGCAAAAAATAAAGACAACTTTTTTTGTTTTTGATATAATTTGTTGCACTTCTCTAATTTATGTAAACCTATTAAAACATTTTAATACTATCTAAGTATAGCTTACAGTAATGATGTGTGAATATATTTACATACTAATAAATATACTATTAAAATTAATTATTGATGTAACAACATGTAGAAAGAAATCGTTTTTATTCATCAATGTTTTAGTAATGCTTTTTTACCTTAATGACAATAATTAGAAAACAAAATGTATTTATCAAATAAATCATACTTGCAGTAAATCTTTTAATTTAATTCACACCTTGTTAAAATGTCACACTTGAAAGAATATTTAATTTGTAACTAAAACAAAACAAAACACCGGTATTTGAAAAATTTATCTTTTATAGCGTCAAAAGTTCCCATCCCTGCATGTTTTATAACAATAATATCAATCAAGAGTTTTTAATGTTCATAATTAAACATTTAAAAAATGTTAAACAACTCTCGTATTTAAAAAAAAGTCGTAGCACTTTTCACACTAAAACTCAGCACAGACGAACTTCGCCTAATACAGTAAACGAACTCCCGGCGCGCGCGTTCTCCGTCTCTATATACTCCTCCTTTCAAACGCTCTCCAGTCACGAACAATTTCACCATTGCAAACGAAAAACCGAACGGCGCATCCGAATCGCAAAATAAATAAGACAAAAACGAAATAACGATGACTCACTAGTTGTCGCATGGTCGTTAAGGTGGTCTCTTGTCCCGTGAGTGAGGAGAGGCGCGCGATGGCGATTGTGTTTATAAAGATCGCCTCACGCGGCACGGTGTACGACTTATATAGGTCCCCATCGGGAGCGGCTCTGTGGGGGCCCGCCCATGGGCCCGACAACACACCACCACCTCGGCGCACTACACCACCGCGCATACGATCCTGGCTGCTCGCGGATCGGCGCGCGCATTGTGCGCAAGAAAGCCCGCTCTGTGTGCGGCGCAACTTTGAAAATGCGCGCGCTAACCGAGCCGCCGCCGCAGCCGCAACTGTAAATCTTACGGCTGATCGCGCGCGCAGGTGCGAGAAATTGTTTTTCTCTTTTCGCGGGCTGGATTGTCGAGGGGCTGATTGTGCAATTTTTTTTGAAGAAAGAGTTAAGTAATGGATGGCTCGGGTTGGGTTTAGGAGTGAGGAGTGAAGATATTGATTGGGTTGACCTGTGGGTTGCGAGAGGTTGGATTCTTTGGGGGTTTTTTGGGTGAATTGCGGAAGTATTGGGTTTCAATGTTTACTGGAAAAAGTAAAAGTAGAATAGGTTGAAAAACGTTTGAACTTGTTGAGCTTAAGGAATTTT
>JAPYZA010002504.1:0-25934 GCA_030522685.1 Eupelmus azureus | reverse complement strand
ACTGAAATTCTCACGGTTGTTCTCGTTTTTATTACCTTTGGCTTGTCGGCGCTTTTATTGCGAGTATTGATCAAAGTTTTAAAAAGTTTTTGTAATGTTCAAACTTATTATATAATGAACGAAAAATTGAATAGAGTATCTCTACAATATTCATTTAATGTACCAGTTAAAAGGTATAATTATTGTGCCTAATTATTGTTATAGTAGGTATAATTATACCAGTTAAAATGTTGAAAGATTTAAAATTATTTTCTTAATTTTGACAATAGACTTTTCCTGCTACGAAAGGCACTTGTAAAGATCAATTGTAGAGAATAATTATATTAGCGCGGGAAATAAATTAAGAAAGAAATTTTTTAGCCCACCCCGGCTTTACGTGACATCTTTATCCTCGATGAACCAAGAATAAAGTATTGCTCTATTTTTCTGAGTCATGCCTCCATCTAGCAGTTCGAGCAGAAACTACACCGTCGCGTATACGCCGAGCGCTTTTTTCTCAGGTAAATGAAGCAGTATTTTATCCCGAATATCGAGAAAAAGACTCCGCTTTCTCGCCTGGGTGTACAAAAAAATTGTAAACTGTACTCAAGTAGTAAAACAGGGTTATTTAACAACATAGGGAGCCCATAGCCTAGTTTATTCCCTTGGTGAATAATACACTATTTTGTACATTTAATAGAAATATATCAATGAGAACTTTATTTAAGAAATGATATGAAATTGGTATTTCATTTTTCACAGATCTTTTGTGAATAAAAATCTTCAGTGAGTATGACGTTAACAATCTACAATGGAAAAAAGGTACATCAGCTTTTTAATCTAAACCAAGGCACAACGTCAGGCTGTCAACATCATCTGCGTGGTCGAAAGCTTGTAGGTCTCGGAAATTGGAAGAAAATGAATAAATGTATTTGAGGACGGTGGGTTCCGTGTTAGTTGGATGTAATGCATAAAAGGTTCGTTCGACAATGCTAAAGGAATATTGAACGAGATGGTAGAATTACTTTTTTCTTATTTTCTCTTTTTCATGTCTTATTAGTAATACCGAGAATTGACAAAGGATCATAGAAACTTTGGAAATGCAATGATTTTCCTAATAATGAAAAAAGTAGGATATAATTGTAAAATGTAAGTTCAAAATATATAAATGAACAAATATAAAAGATATATGATTTCGTTTTACTTAATAATAAAAATACTTGAATAAAAATATTTAAAATTAAAAAAAATTTTGTATAAATAAATAAATATACAACTGTATGTTTTCTACATATCGCTCTTGATCCTGCAAATAATTTTATAACTGCAAATCAAACGTAATTCACAGAAATCTCTTTCATGCTTCCCCATTAATCATTATTCAGTGACCTAAAAAACCTCCGATCAAAATAGAAGTCACCGGCTTCCTCGAAACCGACCGAAGGGATTTCGAATTCCAATCAGCCGACTTCAAAAGTCACTTCTAAAAAAACCTTGAAAAAGGAAAAAAACATATTCAATCGAGCGAAATTCGAATTCCGCGCGGCGAATAAAGAGGTCACACGGCCGCGAAGCGGAACATTATCGGCCGCGCGGCGGCCCGGGCGTTTCTCCTATCTCGCAACTCTGTCCCCGAAGTTCGGCGAAACAAACGATGTCCGCTGACAGGCGCAGTTTTGCAACTCCTCGCACTGCGCCTCTCTCCGAGCCATGCATGTATATAGTATAAAGCGGGAGACGCGATAAGAATCGGGAGCTCGTTATCCCCGGCACGCCGATAGCCTCGTACTTAATTTTAACTTTCCCGAGAAGGGAGGGGGTGGGGGCGATAAGCGCGGAGGCGTCGCTCAAACTGCCCGCATGCATGCAAATTGAATTCGGCCCTCGGACGTTAATGAACAGGTCGGCGGGGTTGACCCGAGGGATGACGCGACTTTCGTGTGTGTTGTTGGGTCGTGTGTACTTTGCGGGTTTTGAATTGAGAAATTAGTGTTAATTTCTTTTTGATAAGGGATTGGGTATGGTTTTAGGATTAGTTGATTTGGTTGAGATTTATTTTGGAAATTGAAAATGGAAGTTTGTTGGTTTAATCATTTCGTAATTGCGCAATGTAACAGTCTAAAAAGTTGAATGTGGTCCAATTGATAGGGCGAAAAAAGTTTTCCAAAGTTTTAGTGAGTAATAATGTGAAATATTGAAATCTTTATTTTATTCTATCATTTATTTATTTTATGATAATTTCAAATAAAAATTAAAATATTTGTAAACTAATAATGAAATATATTTGCAAGAAAATTGTAATATGTCGCATGTTCATACATTAAATTACAACATTTTATCAGAGTGATAAATTGTTTTATATATGTAAACAATATTACATCTTTAAGTGTTTCAGTAAGTTACAGTTTAGACGCCTACTTTAAATTGAAGTTTAAGTTTTGCTGAGTAAATGAATTTACTGTTACATAACAGTTAAAGTACATACGTTCGCGAGCAACTTGTGATTCAAGCTTATGTAGATGTTAACTTTAACTGAATCAAGCGTAAAATACTACTTTCGTAAACTATAATCGTACTCATTTAAATATAACAGCTTACTAGTTAAAACTTTACGACTTATGAAGAATTAAAACTTCTATAAAATATAAGGATTCATTTTTAAATTATTATAACTTATAAAAATTTTATTCGAAATAAATAAATTAATTTTATCATGAATTAATCGTACAAGACTTGTAGATTCTAATCAAGTGTAAACTCTGTATCTGTATTGAATGTCGATTTCATTTTAAAGCTCAACAAACTCAGGAATTTTGGATCTGTCACTGCCATGAAATATATTTTATGTACACTTGACTAAATAATAAACTATATATCTATCTATATATCTATTTTGGCATATTATACTGTAATAATTATTTGACGATTTGAAGCGTTCATATTGCTGGGTTATTTGAACATTGCAGTATTATGGTTATATTATTGAAAAGGATATTTAGATATACAAGGAGCATTGCAATGTGCAAATACAACAGCAATAGCTTTTGAAACCGTTAAAAATAATATCATATGTTTGTGTAACACATTTAAAAACATTATTCCTCTGTAATTGTATTACAAAAACAGTTTCACTTGAAATATTGTACCATTACTTGCTAACTTTTTAAAGTTGAAATAAATAAATCCCCTATTGAAATAAACTTTTTCTCACTAAATGTCATTCACATAAATTGTTAAAGTACTTTTTGAAAAAAGCCCACTTGAATTTTTGTATCGCACTAGCTGCAAAATGGCTTCAATAAAATAGAAATAAAACTATCCAATTTAAACAAACCTTTCTAAACTTAAACTACCATTTTTCTTCCTCTTACACCTGCGTTAAAGCACATCACCCGTCTCCATACACCCCATTTCAGGATTCAAATCGCCTGTCTCGGAATATTAATTCACTCGATTCGAGTGCCTTCGGTGCAATGGTACAGGAATGGGGGAGGCGAGCGAGGGTCAATGGAGAATCGTTTTCGATCAATCACAGAATCCCGCGCAAAGCTCCTAATTGCGCAGTTATCGCCTAAAGCGCGGAGGCTCTTCGATCGCCTTCGAAGCCGCGAAAGCTCGCTGGCCGATTGATCGACGCGTGCCTTCGCGATGGCTTTGTCGAATCTGTGAATGGTATGCTACTGCGGAAAAATTTTTGGTGATTAACTTGTTGTGATTTTTTTTTTTATGGAAGTGGATAGCTTATCAAAGCTACGAGATGGCGATATGATTAAAAATGAATTTGAATTTTATTTTTTAAGATATGTAATATTATTGTGCTAATCTGAAATATTGATTAAATCAAGCTATTTTGTACATTTAAAGAGCGAAAGGATAATATTGTATGTAATTTTTATAAAATGTATAAAATTATTGTATTATTTTGGTTATTGACTGTTGAAATAAATATATAAATAAATAAATGTTGGACGAAATTGTATTATGAGTATGATAAAGCACGTAAATACAATTGTGAATTCTCATAAAGCAAAATTTCAAAAATTAATTTTGAAAAGCTTACAAAATGTTTTCTTTGTTTCAATAATACTAAATATCAAGCTTATAATAAAACAATAGAATTTATTAATTAAACTTCAAAAAAACACATTGCAACGCCAATAATTCATTAACCTGAATAACATAACCCGCCAACAAACATCCCACTCAATTCCGAAACACCCATTAAAAATATTCAATAAAACTACATAACAAACAACAATATTAAAAACCAAAATCCCATCTCCTCCCAGTGACCCTCAGTACCGCTCTAACACAAACACTTTCTCAATGACAACAGCATTCACTCCCGTAAAAGGTGTCGAGAGAGCCCAGTGACCGCCAACGACAGTCTGACCACACTCGCACCTACACTACTTTCACCAGCGTCCCGCTCTGCAAGCGCGTACCTCCGCGAAATCGATTTAGCAGTTTTGCACGGCTCGGCAGCTCTTAGACCCGCTACGAGGCATGAGGGCAAAATGATAGTCTGTCGCATGACAAATGGCCAGCCGCGAATTTATCGGCGCTGCGACGTCAGCAAGCCTTTTTTCCAACGTCCCTCCGCTGTACTTCGGCCGCTCTTCTAGCGGCAGCTGCGCGCTTTCATTACGTTGGAGGAAGAGGAGAGAGATTGGTTGAGGACGTGTTGATGAGTAGGATGGGTAATTGGATGCGCGAGGCCTGAGTGGGCTTATAGAATTATCTTAATTAATGCGGGGTGCCTTACGCGCGGAAAAATAAGAGGGGTATGTTGGTTGGTGCAGTCTTGTTGTAAAGGCTGGGGATTACAGCGCGGGAATTTTCTTTTGCGTTAGAGCAAAAAGTTGGTTTGTTAATTAACAACTGTCGTAATGACGTTCAAAGAATTCTGAAGTTACCTTTTAGTATTTCGATGTTTATTTTTTTGTTTTTTAAAGCTAAAGTAAGACTAGAGTACAGAGTAATATTGTTGAAGAGTGAATGAAATTTGTTTGGTTAAATAAAGTTTAAACCTTTTACTCGTACTATGTTTTGATGGATAGCATTAGTTTAGAAACTCTGATTTATGTTGTTGTTTAATAAATGTAAACTTATTCATATGCATAAATGTATTCGATTGAAAACATTCACTTAAAAGTTACTTGATCTGGCGGATGATTGATATTCTCAACTATCATACAGAATGTTTTTGAAAATTTGTTTCTCTGTGTTTGAATCTTATTATTACTATTATTTTCTTATTACTATTATTATACTCTATTACTATTTAATAAAGTTCTGTTTAAATTATATTATGTTGGAATTCGTAAGCTTCTTAGAAACTTTCTTATTCCTGTATACAAAAATCAATTGACATAGAACAACGAGAGTATGTAAGAAAAAATGACATGCTTTATGGAGGTATAGGTTATCGAATTCGAGAGCGTCCTAAACATGAGCATATAGTGCATAGAAAAGAGCCGCCCTCTTCTATAGGCTCATAAAACTGCATATTCCTCACTCTCTTTCTTAGTATAAAAAATTTATTTTCTTTTTAGTCTTATGACTGTAGTCCTCGTAGGAATACGTGCCTTTCTAGTGCCTTTAGTAAAAACAAATTGAGAAAAGTATTTACTTGATTATTTAAATAAACTTCCGGCATATTCCAACATATTATATTACTAATTTAAAGAAACTATTAAGTCTTTAGCTAAATGATCAACATTTTTAATTCTAATGGGTTCTTAAATTTTTCAGAAAGTTACAAAGGATTTAATAATATGAATTTTTATGAATAATAAAAAATGTTCGGTATTACTATTTGTTAAGTAAGTATATATAAAGTAAATTTTAACTTCAACGTAATTGAACACATTACTTGCACCAATGCTTGCGAGCAACATTTATCTTCGTTTTCTCTGAGTGAAATTTAAAATTGAAGTGACTTTTCGATTTGCACCAGCAATACAGTGTATAAAAGTTGCAGAAGTGAAGTTGTTTGATCTTGATGTGATTTTCGATTAGAACACGAAAAGCACGAAAAAGCCTTGCTTCGCTCTTCGCAAACTTTCTATTGCATGAAAATATGCCAAACTAAACTTTTTTGACAAATGTGGTTTTCTATTTTGAGTTTGATTGAATATCTGAAATGCATTAAACAAAAATATATTAAAAGTCTGTGAAGAGAGCAACATTTATTTTGATAAGTTTCTCTCACAGACGATTACAAAGATTCGATCGGCTATAGGTTAGCTCTGACGTAATATCAAATATAAAAGAAAATAATACATCTTTCCCCAGTCACTCCGATATCGAACAATATAATTTTTATAAAAGTATTCTATAATACCAACTCCCATCACTACCGCCGTACAATTTTTCAGAGCAGATTTAATAATAAAACTATCTCTCAACGGCTCTTCATCAACAAATTGTTTTTCCTCGCAGTCTCCATTCCAGGCCGCAATTCTCGAAGCGCTCGTAGTGTGTAATCTGCTATTTGTTAGCGGAAAGTTCTCTACGTGTGCGTCGAAACGGTCCAGTTTGTCGACGCGGAGTAGATAAGGCCGCTTCCTCCCCCGCAATCAGTTTCTCCGTGTGTGCATGCGTTGCTGCTGTCTCTCTCTCTCTCTCGCTCTCTCTCGCTCTCTCTCTCTCTCTCTCTCTCTCTCTCCCCCCGAGGCCGTTTGCATATTGTCGTGCGCGCATATTAATTTCGGTTATTTTCCTACTTACGTAGATGGGCAAATATAATTTAATTTAATACTGCGATAACTTTCGCAAATAATCAAGGTAAAAACTTTTTGGGAGATAAAATTTCTTGGTTGTATAAATGTTTGGATTGTTTTTTTAATTTTTTAATACACGATTTCGCATCAATGATTTTTCCATTACGATTGATATTTCAGAAAATATTTTTAAGCTGATTGCAGGAATAAAATTTTAAATGCGGATTACAAACGTTACTTGATTTTATGCTGTTAAAAATGATACACAGTCGCGTTGAATGTTTCTCGCGAAATCCAGCGGACTCTGCCAGATTTAAAACGAATTGTGGACTTATTGCACATATTTGGACAGTACAAAACGTTGCAATTATTAAAATTATTTCCATCACTTATATCATTTCAACAATAAACTTCATAGCTTATTTTTAAACCAAAACAAGCATCTAGGCGAAAACGCTACAAAGCCGAGTAATCGCATGCTTACGAATCCACAAAGCCGTTACAGCGCGCCTCGCATCTCTATTAGTACTCAATAATACCTCATTACCGCTCGTTCATGCGTGATCCAACCGGACTGCGCTCTTTGGTCAGACTTAGCCAGGCCTTCAGTTAAGAAAGCTACTGCGATTTGCGCTTGCACAGAACCACGAGCTTTTGAGCTTTCGACCGACTGTGTGCAGCGCATGCACTTGGCTGATCAATGCATAGATTACACGTGGTCGCGGGGCAGAAAAGCGAGGGTGCCCTGCCGTGTGTGCCGAGAGAGACAGGGTGCTGCGGTCGCTGCCGTGGATCAAAGTAACAGAGAAGCGCGCTCGCATTATGCACTGATTGCGGGGGTATTGCTTGGATACTTAGCTTTGTAGCCGAGCACGACTAAGCTGCGCTCGCTTCTTTTGAGCCTGCCGTCTTTATTTTTCAGTGCTCTGTTTCTGTTGAGTGAGACGAGAGCGTTTTGTTTCGTTTGTTTACGAAATGGAGGTTTCTTGTGAAATGTTAAAGCTATGTAAACGGTTAAGGATCGATTGCGAAAAAGTATAAATGTTTTCAGTTTTGGTTATTGCTTTTTTTATACATATATGTTGCAAATACGGTTTAGATTTTTCAAACATTTTGATTTTTTGAATTCTCATCGAACGCCCAAAGGCAAAGAATGAAGAAAGAATAGGGTCATGTGTTTTATTTTTTTCTTTTGTAAAAATATGCTAGCATGGAAGCCTATCAAACTAAAACGAAAACGTGAAATACAAGTAGTTAAAAAAAAGAAAGAAAAAATTAATTCGGTCGAGCTTGATGAAAAGCTAGCCTTAAATACCAAAACTAGCAGTCAGTACAAAGCTATTTCATCAAATATTTGCTCTAACGAACAATCAACAATCGATTACAACATTTGAGCTATATCAACTACCGAACTTGTTCAAGTTCTGTAGAATATAGCGTAGGGGTAGTAGCCGCAACGACGCGCTCTAGGCGGCTACTCAACGCGCTACTAACGCATTACTAAATAATCGAATATTGCGGTTTAGTGCGAGGTAACCCGACTGCTAATAGACAATGAAGTTTGCATCGTGATCGCATAATCATATACATGTGTGCAGTAACGCTGGGATAGTTATTTATAATAGTGTCGAATAATACCTTGCACATACTAAAATGCGTGAATATTGAATTAAAAGTTTGTTTACGTTATAATTTGTTTTTGAAAGTTTATGAAATAAATGGTTTTAAATTGTTGTTCTATAATTTAGTTACAATGGAAATGAATTTTTGATTTTTTTTTTCCATAAACGTATAACACATCTGCCTGAATTCTGATTTTTAAATCCTGTTTTTCATTTACATTTTTTTATTTTTACCATACGAAAGTCGTTTCTTTTCACAAAGTTGAATCAATTTTTTTCTCTTATTTATAGTATAGTTGTATACATTGTTTAAAAATCAAAAATTTAATTTTTAAAATAATTCTTTTTAAAATTAATTTTCATATACTTAATAACACTATTGTACAAATTTTGAAACAGATATAATATATCATATTCTTTATTTGAAAAATTCTTTAAAATAAATATCTTTATAAACAATTATTTCCTCTACATAATTATTTTCGTTCACTATTTTAAAAATTCTTAAAATTTTCATTTTAAATATCTTTATAAACAATTATTTCCTCTACATAATTATTTTCATTCACTAATTTAAAAATTCTTCTAAAAAGAATTTTTTTTCAAATATGTTAAACGTATTATAACTTTATTATACTCAATTTCAGTAAATGGAAACGGTTCTTTTCAAAACGCTTTACAAAAACAATTATAACTGTTTTCTGAAAAGTCTTTTAAAATTTATACCAGTGATTTATAACATGCAAAAAAGAGAAAAAACCTTTTTATAACAATTCCATGCCAATTCTTCTTCTTTTTGAGCTTGATGCGCGGCGTTTACAGATTCACTGTGAACCGGGCGTATTTTAAGAGCACGTTTGAGCTTAGGATGGAAAAGGCATGGACGAGAGTATTTTATAAAAAATTCACCCACGGATGCGGAGTTGAAAGCGCTGCTTCTTTAGTTTATTTAGTTTTTCTTTTCTTTTTTTTCGTTCAACCTATTATTGTTGTCGACCATAATAAATCTAGGAATAAAATATAATATTTCTTCAATTCTTATTGTAAACCTATTATTGTTAAATCAAAAGTATTACAAGAATATTTACATTGCAAAAATCAGTGAAAAATCAATATATTCTCTTACTAATTACCATTCTATAAAGATCTACAGTATTAAAAAATTTTAAATACTTACTTACTTAAAACCTTATCTAGATCTTTAAAAGTTCCTTTTTAGTCTATAACAAACTCATTCTTTCATTCCACCATCTTCTCCCTCATCCGCTTTTCAAAAGAAAACCTGAATAATATCTCTTCTTATCAAAAAATTTTATATTCCTCAAATCAATTCCGTCTCAATCTCTCATTTTTCCTCCTTCGCCCCCGACAACTTATTTTCCATCGCTCGCGCCCGACCTTCAGCATTGCAAATTTCAATTCTCCTTTTAATTCAACATCTCGTCCCAGTCGAGTCTTCTCAGACGCTCGTTACCTGCCTCTTCAATTTTCATGATTTAGCGATTTGAGAATTACGCAGCGGATGCGGCGTGATACTACGTTTAGTCAAAATTCTCTTTCTCGCGAACGATTGCTGGGTTACTTTCTTCACGCGACCGGCGAGAGCAACAAGAGAATTCAATTTCCGCATCAACGGCGCTGAATTTATCGTAACGGTCCCCTATGAATACAAAACTTTTTCCTTGTCCGGCGCCTTTGCTGTTCCGCGGTGCGCAATTTCCCTCTTTTTCACTTTTGTTCCTCGTTTCTCTTTCTGTCTTTTCTTTTTATGCGTAATCGGTGTTAAGCTTCTCGCCTTATTCTTTTGCTTTAGTTTTTTTTAGTTTTATGCGACGACGAACGTGATTTGGATGCAGGCATGCAAAACACGGTGAAACGGAATGAAACGATTTGGAAGTCTGCTGGTTATAAGAATTCGTTTTGGAAAGGTAGCGATTGGATCTATATTAGATTTGATTTTTAAATTGTATAATTAGTCCATACAAACGTTTACGTGTGTACATCTGCAATTATCAATAATATACTGTGTTGTTATTGATTCAATTAATTTAGTTTTTATGTTGCACTGAATCCTATGTTGTATTTTATTTATTTTAGTATTTGAAAATTTCATTTTTAAAACTTAACTCAAATTGAAAGAACATTTAATAATAAACAGATTTTAAAATTTTACGACAAAAGAAGAATAGCAATTTCATATTTTGCAAATTTTTTCAAATTGTTAGAAGAAAAAAAAACAAATTTTTCACGGGATGAATGTTCTAAAATTATATTGCTAACTAAAACTAGCATTAAGCAAAACATATCTTACTTCATATAGCGGACTTGAACTTACAATCAACAAATCAATCGTATTCAGCCTAATGCTAGTTAGTAGTTATATAACAGTAGCTAAGATTGGAGACGCATTAAGTAAATGCATGACGGCCTCATAGATATCGTGCAACATCGAGATTGTGTACCTTTGTTTATGTACCTAGTAATGTAAGCCCAGATCAAAGGTACAAGATATATATTCTCAGGACGTAGTTAGATACTTGGGCAATTCTAGCTTCAATCTGATAATTTGGTCACGTACGTAGTGGTTACATAAACAGTATTTGAATCGATTAAATTTTGAAAAAGTGTGAAAATATGTTAAATTTATTTATTAATTATAAGAAAATTAAAGCAACAGCTGACCTTAATCTAATAGTTTATGCTTCATAGTTTAATATTGAAAAATATCTTCCCAAAATATTACTGTACTAGCTTGACACAAATCTTTGTTATAATAAGCAACGTTCTCCCCCTAAAGCAGAGTCTATATAAAAGGCGACGTAATACCATTGAATGGCATTGAATTATACGTATTTCGAAGTACACAGCCTTTCTCATAGGCCGATCAGAATCCGTGACTCAAAAGACACATCCTGCGGCAGTCATAGGGTCGAGGTCATATTATTCTCGCTTTCTTCGGCATCGGCTCTGTTTTTCACAATCCTGCGTGCCTGGGGCTGTTTTCTCGCGAAAAATCGAACGTACTCACGTTCCTTTCTCTCGTTTTCGCCCATTCTATTTTGCTCAAACGAAATCCTCAAGCCGAACTACTTACATTCAAAAAGAAAAAAAATAACGAAAAAACCTGACTAGTTGAGTCTGCTGAAAAATGGTTAAACAATAAATGTGCGATGGTTTTTACATATGCGAATGTTTGAGCAAGGATTAGTTCATGACCTTAGTTCAATTAGTTCAATTTGTAAGTATTAATACACAAACTTCTGAAAAGGAAACTATCATTTTTCCGTCATCATTTTGAAAAAGAGGTTTAACGAAGATGTACTAACGAGACAATTTGAGTGGATTCTCTTATCTAAAATTTGCAGCTCTTGAAGCTGCTCTTTTCTGGATGGAAGTCGTTATAATATATTTTCGCTTGGCTCATTTGGACGAGAATCGTCGAATTATTAAAGTTTCTTTTGAAGCAATAATAATTTTTTTATCACGATAAACAATACAACAAAAAAGGCTTTATTTATTTAAAGTAATAACTAAATGTTACAAGGTTTTGTAATGAATTGATTATATTAAATGTAATTATATAAAATAGATTTGACTATACATAATAACTCTTGTCAGTCGATAATACAGCCGATTAGCGATTAGCAATAACTGATTAGATTAACTGATTCACCAATTGCAACGTCTCTTGTGTCTATCAAAATATCGTTTATAATTGAAAACTAAAATTACTATAATACTTATCGCATCGATAATTATTGGATAATTTTCAATAAAGTAGTAACTATAACATTAATAACATTTCCATACAAACATTATTAATAACAAATTATCTAATCAACCGCAAATACACCGCCACCATCACGTTACCGTTATTACAAGCGTCAAATTCACGACAGCATCACGCTAGTCTCACTCGCGCAAATCAAACAAAAATCCTATCAAGATTTCAAACCACTTGTTGAGGCGCATTTTGCAAAAGACGAAGCGCACCCCGAAACATACGTGCCTCATCCTCGGACGCATCTCATTTACACCGACGCGCCTGATTTTCCTCGTGTCACGCGGCGTGTCCCGCCAAACTTTATTTCCGCGAGGCGCGCGTACCCGACAGACCGCTTTATAAAGTGGATTAATGAATCTTGACGCGTGCGCGCGGCCTCGTTTACATAATGACTAAATAAAATTGTGCGGTCGGGTTACGAGGCAAATGACTTTTCGGCTTTTGACGCGGGACTCTCGGGGGGGGGGCGAAGCTTTGGGGGATTGGCTTTTTGATTGATGGTCGCGCGAGGAGAAGGAGGTGGAATTGAAAGCGGAATTGTTGTCGGTGTTTATTGAAATCTCTGAACGAGATTGGTGTAGTGCTTGTTGAGTTGTGAGCTTTTTTGACGGACGCGGTTGTGGAAATTAAATAGGAGGATGAATTTTTCGTTAAATGAAAGTGTCTGTTGATGCAAATTTTAGCGGGTGTAATTGCATTTTAATTAGCTTCTCGGCTGACTGAATAAAAGGAATGAAATTTTTGAAAATTTATTTTTCGAGCAAAAGTAAAAACGGAGGCTGGAATAAAACTACGCTTCATGTTTTTCGGGCGAATACGAATTAAAATGTTACTCCACTTTAATTTTGTGAATGTAAAGTAATATGGACTGACAGCCGAGTTCTGTAATATTACAATTTAAGCTTATCAGGATTATATAATTTAGAAATGTAGCCGCTTTCGAAACTCATTATACGCCGTATAATCGTGATTTAGGAATCCAATTTTAAATTTGAATAATGAATTTTGCGCTCCGCAGATTATTCTGATAAGCTTTCAATACTCATTCTCTCACTGCATTGCGATAATCAAATTAAAATTCGAATTTACCGAGAATTATGATATTGATTATCTGCAAATAGAAAGTCGAAATTACTTCAAAAATATGATTTATAATACATAAACATTGTAATTATAAAACGATAAAAATAGACACATACCACTAGTTGATACGATTGCGTAAATAGTCAAACATCGCAAATAGGAAAAAAAGTTTCCGTGAATTAAAACGTTTGCAAGCACTGTCGCTCAGTCTGTACATCGTATATCATTATAAACTTACGTGTGGCTTTGACGAATCCAGTTACGGGACTTCCTCCCCCCTGACTGTATCAATATTGGATTTCGTCTAATTGAAAAAGGGAAGCGAGACTTGACTCGGTGCTCTGGCTTCCCCCTCAAAATTAATTAGATTTAATCAATTCGCGCGCATCGCCTGCCTGTTTTTCTTTTCTATTCCTTCTTTTTTTTTTTTTTTTTTTGAAAAAAAAAAAATATATATATAAGAATATAGTTTTTTCGAAAAAAACGAAAGGCTGTAAGCCGAGAAAATCTCGGAATTACGCTCATCAATGTTTCATGAGATTGGAGCGACTCGCGCGCTCCTTAAAGGAGGAAATGAAGAAGGTACCAGTTCCAACTCAAGAGTAATTCGGACTAACTCGTCCCTGCTATATAAATGTATGTATCCTTTTCTCTTTCTCTTCTTCTTGGATCTTTTGGTACGTTCTCAACTTGAGATAATTCGGAGACACGTCCGATTAACACGGCGAAAAGTCTGCGTGTTCATTTTGGAAGTGGTATGCAAATGTTCATCTTATTCGTAAAACGTTTTTTAATATTTATTTATTTTTAACGGGTTTGTGTTTCTGAAATAGTTTTCAATTATTTAAAGTGTTATTTATTAGTTACATCTAGAATGTAAACATATTAGTCATAAGATCATTTAGTGATGTTAGGGTTAAAACAGTGTATAAGTAAATGGTTGTTGTGTTTATATAAAAATGTTTAAATCCATAGTATCCTATCTCAAATCATTTTGCGAGATTTAAAAATTGAGAGTGATAAATAAAGATCTTTGACCTACTTTTTTCCAACGAAAGAAGATAAAACGTGTTTTAGTTGATTAAACAACATAAAAGGTATGCACGTTTACGTACAATGGATCTTATACTACTTTCGGCTTACCCTACTTATTAAATGTAGTCATACTGTGTCAAAAAAATTTAATTAAAGTACTACTTCGTTTACCTTGACTTAATTTTAGAAGTATGAAGGTTAAGCTTTTATAAGATTTACGTGGATTTAATTTATATTAACTAACGGCTTTAAGCAAGTTCAGCTAAAAAATTTATTTTTTACTTTCTATCTTCTACTACTGCGAAACGTAAATTCAATTTTAATATAAATATAGGATTGGTATAATATTTGTTGACTTTAATACATTTTTACTAAATTTAATACAAGATTTTCCACAAGGGATTAAATTCATAAAGTTTAAATTAAAATTTATTCATCTTCTTTAATAAACAGGCAATGCCCTCTGTAACAGCACGAGCACTTTTATCTATAGTTTTCCCCAAGCCCTAAAAGAAGAAAACTTCAAAAAGTATAATAAAAACATTTACCTCCAAGCCCCAAAACGCATAAACAACATTTTCAGCACTTCGCATTCGCCAAAATCCATACAAACTCCATTCGCGCAGCTCGCGCAATCTCATAAAACGAGATTTCCAAAGACAGAGCATTCAACAGAAACTGTCGCAGCCGAAATATACGGCACAACATTTCTCTTTCCGCGCTCTCAGGCTGATCGTTGAATTTTCGCGACGTAAGGCAAGATTGGCGCTCGGCGAAAACTGCAATGCATAGAGAGGCGCCTCTCCGCAATTTAAAAAAACTCGGCTTGAGCTATTCCAAATAACGTTTCGCCAGCTCCGTACGCGCCTGCATACGTAAACTCTGCTACCTCCGCGTGCGTGTGTATACGCAAACGCAAACACGTAAACACGCACTCACGCTGATAATTATATATTAAAAAAATGCCCGGGCAAACAAATACAGCAGTCGGCAAGGTACATAAGCCGCGCGTATACACAAGCGCTAGGATCAACGCATGGTTTGTACGTAATCCCGAAATGTTTGACCAGCGTCCGCGGGCCAGGCCGCCAAGAGCGCGCGCAGCTCGCAGCCGGCAATCGAATTTTCGCTATGTGTTTGCCGGGCAAACTGGATTCCCCGATCACTACCCACGCTCTCGTATGTCTCTTGTCGGCGCGGCTGAAAATCCCCCCCCCCTGACCCTCCTTTTGTCCTTATCTCTCGTCCCGCCGTCGGCTGGACTCTTTAGGAGAGACACGCGAGAGCGCGAAAATTTGATTTTCTAGATTTGGATTTTATCGGGGCGCCGTTAGCCGAGCGAAAACTGCACGGAGAGTGGCGATTTTTGAAAGAAGAGAGAGAGGGAGGGAAAATCCGTTTATCGCTGTCGAACATGAAAAGTGATTGGGCCGGAGAGCGTGCGAAGAGGGGTATTCAGCCGGCGAGAGGAGCACGCAGTTTGCAAGTACTTGACCTCTTATTCCAGCGGAGCGCTTTTCTATTATTCTTTTTTCACTCCCGGCAGCCGCTCCTCTCCGGCAGGAGTGAGCAAATTCACAATCGAACATTAGAATACAATTTCGCGAAGAGGTGCGCGAAAATTACGTGAGCGCTCGTTTCTTGGAAAGGGGCGCGCCGGGAGTACGTCGATATGGATTTTTCCGGGTTTATTTGAAGGGAAATATTCAGTTGAAGGTGATAATCGAGGCCCATCCACTCGAAATGTATTATAAAGTTGAATATTTTTTAGCCTTGGGCTGAGCGAAGTTCCGTTCATAGAATTTCAAGTGTCTGCGTTGAGTAAAAGTTTACTTGTGTAGTGATTGAAAACAGCATTTTTCTGGTTGTATAATTTTACTCGTGTGTAAGTACGTGATTATCTTACTTTAATAATTTTCAACTATTTATGAGTCATAAGAAAGTATTTTATAATTTAGAAATGTCTGACCAATCCCAGTGTTTATTTACTTAATGAAAATATTTAATAACAAAAGTTTCTATTGTATTCTCTCATTCGCACAGCACACACAAAAATAAAATACAATCTTCTATCGAAAACACTACTTTGTATACACAAACAACAAACCACTTCAACGGAAGTTTTCACAGTCAAACGCAAAAATTCCAACAAATTTTCCCTACTACAATAGGGAGAAAATCGCCATCGCACATTAACAAACGTCAACGCATACGAAATCCCCGCAACCAAAACTTTTCACCCTCCGCTTCCCCCTCGACCAGAGTACAATAACTTCTCCCTGCTCCTCTTCTTCTGCCCACAATTACATCTCAAAATCCGCATCCCAGAGAAACTTATATACATTCACAGCGCTTCCCACCCTCCCGAAGAGCCATCGCAGCTTTCTTTCCTGTCCCCGCGACCAAAGCCGGGTAGGGGCTCGTTGTCTCTTCATCGGTGCCCTTTTCCTCGCGGCGCCAATTCATGCCGATCCAATTACACTTTGAGGATGCTCCCGATGATTATTCCAGGTCAGCGCGCCGCTGGCTTTGCCCCCCCCCCCCCCCCCTTGAGATGAAGAAAGGAAGAGCGAGATTACCTGGCCGCGCGCGCAAGCGCATCAAAGCCAGGAAGTGCAAGACTCGCGCGAGCGGCAATGACGTATATAGGATGCATCATTAAAGGACTTCGCGGAGCTTTTTGTCGGCTGGATTAGCGAGAGCAGTTAGAGGATTCGCGGATTTGCTTTTCGGAGGATGGACCCTGCGGTCAGGCGCCTTTGTGGATGGGTAAAGGGATATGAGCGATTACGTTGAGAGGATGAGCGCGATGATGTTTTGTTAATGGAAATTAATTTGGTGATGTAGGAGGTTGGTTAATGAGTTGTGTGGATTTTTGTGGGTGGTACTTTTTGAGGAGATGAATCAGTATGCTTTTTGCTATTATGTATAACGTCTTGTCAAGAGATGGCTCGCATAAATTGATTTTACGTAGGCCCCATTTCCGGTTTCTCGAAATTGTAAAATTTTATGACGAAATATAAAAAATTTTATGCTTAACAGGGATGAGTTCTATATAAAGGAGAAGCATTTTTTTTATATCATGCACAAGAAAGAATATACATAGCGGTATGAAGATTACACAATACTTATTTAAGGTAAAGAATGAAAATTTATAAAAGAATTTTATTCTTTGGTGTATTGTAGAATGTAAATTACAAAATGTAAGTACCGGATTCGAAGGCTAAACTATTTAAAGTCGAGGATTTAAAATTTTTATACGATGCAGAACAAAATATAGTCCAAGCCGGCATAACAAGGGAACAAAGCATTACGTTAGGGAATAACATTTTTTTCTGAACGAGCTAACATTTTTAATTTAATATTAATTTTTAAGAATAACCACGGTTTACTTTTATCGAGGTCAATTTAATGTAAATATACAGTATACATTTTTTAAAAAGGTAGCTACCTATGTAAAGTTAGTAAAGCTTACAAAAACATAAACCGAGCAAAGATAATTTTTATCTAGATCACCAGTATTTATGTAAACAAAATTTGCAAGATCAATTTTTTTTATGAAAAGTCATAAAATAAAAATTTATAAATTAGTATTAAATGCTTTTAAAGTATTTAATTTAAAGTATTTTATTCAAATACTAATTTAATTCATTTCTTCATAAATATTCTATACTACTAAATAAGTAAACTACTTACAATTTATTATACCTTCCGCCAAACGAGAATAAGAATTCAAACAACTTTGTCGCACGTACTTCAACAGACACACCCCTAGACTCGCCTTAAAAAAAAGGACGGAATCCGCAAACTTTTTCTGACACCCCTATTACTTTTTTAAAACCAACATTAAGAGAAAGCGAGAGAAAGTCGCCCCTCGAAATATCCCTGAGAAATTTCACCAAACAAAAGTACGCCATAAAAGCCGGTCGCGCCGCTAAGGGAGGAGAATTTCGCAGGCTCCGTTTTCTTGCGCTCGGAGTCGTCCCAGTCAAAAGCCCCGGCTCGAAAATTATTGGCCTGTAACTGGAAGGGGCACTTAACCCAGTTAACCCCGCGAGTTATGACGTATGAAGACAAATGTTGTCTTTGAAAAATCTCACCCAGACGATCGAGTGAGGGAGAGGAGCGGAGTGAGAGCGAGGGAAAATATAGTCCCGCACTTTGCAAGTGTAATGGCCGGGATTCCGGCGCGTCAGAAATTTTCGAGCACGCGGAATTAATATATTCGCGTTTGAATTTCAACGCCGGGAGTACATAGAAAATCGAGGCGCGCGGTCTCGTTGCGGCGAGGCTTGATTAGCATTCGCGGGATGATTTCGCCGCTCGGTAATTAGCATTTTTCCGTGGCGAAGTGTTATGGTAATCGCTGGGTGAGTCAAGGGATCTTTTGTGATCTGCGCAGTTTGAAAATATGAATCGCGTCGAAGAGGTTTGATTTTATTGGAATCGCTGGGTTTTTCTCTGGGGCAGGAATATTACGTTGGGTTTTAAGTTGGGAAAATCAGAGTGGGTGGGTTGTTTTAGATGGATGGCTTTCATAGAAAACGAAGTTAGAAAATATTTTCTGCACATAATGAAATAATTATTTTTATCACGCTGAAACATTAGAAAAACACACCTTCAATACACTACATCGTCTAAGTAACCAAAATCGTACCATATAAAACCTAAATTTCATTAATGAGGCAAAATCAACATAATCCCAACGCCCGCATCGCCTGAATAAAGAACGAACGAATTATCGCGCCCAAGAGCTAAAAACGAGGTTACACCCACGCACTAAACAAGTCCTCCTCAATTCAGCGAAATTCCTTGATGAAATTATCTTAATTAAAAAAATTTGTTCCCCGGCAAAGCCAGCTCTCGGGCGCAGGCGGCAATTCATCATCCTTACGGCTCTCAGAGAAACCAGGCTCGCAAAAATTTCGCGGAAAAATGCACGTCTCAATGCGCGCTCGCGCCCAAGCGAATGAATAACACCGGCGCACTTTCAATTGCGCTCGCAAAGAGTGGACCCTCAAGTATAATTATTCATTTGCTATCTCGCCGCGCGCATAAATGGCCATTAGCATTCTCGAGGATTCCCAGAGCAACCCGCGCGTGCGTACACGGGGCTATCTTTCTCTCTCGGCTTTGGGGCCATGAATTCGATTCAAGCGCGCTGACTTTTCGGACCAGGCAATTTTTTTTCTTTTCTACTGGGACGAGGCTGCGTCTTGAGGTATACGTGCTCGTTGTTTTTTTTGCGTGCGAGTGGAGGGAGTGGGGGTAACGGAGGGTCTTGGCGAGCTGAGGGCTTTCGTTTCGTGAATTGTTAAGGGCTTCATTAGTAAATTGAGCTTCGAAATTCGGATTGAGGCGACAGGAGAAACTGCGAGCTTCCCAAGAGTATTGAGCTTTCGTGGGATGGAAAAATGACGGAGGATTCAGTTTTAAATTTTCATCACGCAAGATCCCTTGTATCAAGCTACGCAAAATTATCCTTCGAAAAATTAAATTTCAAACAAGCCCCACAATTTCGTCCTTAAATTACCATACAAAACCCTACGTATCTTGCCGTTGCCCTGCCTAACTCCACCGCAAAAGCTCTCACCTCTTTAACAAAGAAAAAAACAGAAAAAAACAGAAAAAAACCCTCCCAAGTGACCTACATTCCCGTAACCCGAAAAAGCCTCCGCAAACAAATGCCTCGTTCCGCTATACGCTCCATGACCGTGGCACGTATATCCTTTACGAGCTCTCTCTCTTTCTCTCTTGCACGCCTCTGATGCCACGCGCGCTGCGTATCAGGCGAGTTTAAGAACGGCACTTATCGCTCTCTCGAAATGCAGAAAAACGGAGAGCGGCCGGCTTGTTAACTTTACAGTCGCGCTGTAATCCCGCGGGGTGGGCTTTTCTGCCGGGGCATAAAGCGCGCTCGTAAAGAAACAAACGTTAAAATAGAGGAAAAGAAGAAAAGTGTGGATAAAGAGAGAACGTGGAGCTGTACTTACCGCAGGTGTAAACGACCTTGAGATACGTCCGACTCTCGGGCCTGCAGGGGTCACCGAAGGTCGAGCTGTTGGCAGCGATGGAGCAATGGCGGCGGCCGTGGCACAGGTCTATCACCTTTTCCGTTGCGTGGCTCGCCAGGCAGGCTGGAATATTCGAATTATTGAGTGGCATTAATTAACGGGAGTGGAGGATTGTTTTTGAAAAGTGTTTTGAATGTTGTGGCGGGTATTGTTTACTGATAATTTGATTGTGAGTTTTTAATCAATTTGCGATGCGAAACGATGTATTTCTTTAAACAATGTGCAATTACGCAATTTGATTGAAAGATTGAACATTATGATTAAAAATTTATTTTCAGTCGTTCACAAATAATATTAAATAAATAAACGAATATGTTTGATTTATTCTCATAATTTTGGGCAGTAGCGATTCTGTAATAAATTACTTTTCGAAAATAACAATTACATTTCACCAATAAATCTAAATGATTTTCCAATTTTAGGAAATACTTGCTGAATCGGTGAATATCGTTATTTGAATATTCAACAAACGAAAGTAATACTCGATGCAGTGAACCAATCATACTTTGAGTAGATTATTAATTATTTGTTAAAATATATACTCAGATTGATCGTTGTTAAAGGTGAAAATAAGATCATAACAAAATCATCAATGATATTATTTTTGCATTGTGCTCTTTAATACTTTAAGAAGTCGCGACTAACTTATGAATACTTTTCTAAATTATTCACTCCAGACAACTGATCCTTTTCAGAAGGTTTCATCTTTCAGCTACTTTTATCAAAGACACGTATAACGCATAAAAGTATCAAAATAACGAAAAATCTATTTTTGTCCTTAAGTATCAAGTGTTCATTCTCTCAAAACAACAGGGAACTAAATAACCTACCATCTCCTAAATTACGTAAGAAAACCGAAAACCAGTCCATCATTAACGAAGCATTCACTCTCAGCTCCATCGCCAATAGCACCGGAAACTTGCAATAGACAATCTAAACGCGCAACCGTTCACCGATAGGTACATAAAAATAAACAAAGAAATAACTTTCCTCTCAACCTTGAGCTTAAGCACATCCAAGACTGAATTACCACGATCGCGATTAAAATCCATGGCGCTGCCGAACGATCCAATCAAATTCTCAAGAGAATCAGAGAGACAAGCGTGGGATCCTCAAAAAGATGTCACATACAACGGAATGGTTAAGAGGAAGAAAAACGAGTAGAGGGAGCTTAGCAATTCTCTCGTGCGAGTTAAACAAGAGAAGGGGGGAGCGCTGAAGTTTGTCGATCAGGATCGTCCCGGCAAATAGAAATAACGGGGAGTCCCTTCGGCGCTCTGTTTTTACCCGGCCCGATCTCGATAAGCCAATAAAATTGCCGGCATGAGATATCGGAATGGTTATTGTGGCTCGGCCTGTGACGCAGGCGTTTTATTCGTCTAAAAATTCGTCAACATTTCGTTATTTAAAGAAAAATATGGTTACGCCTATAAACAATAATCCAACATAAACTCGAACTATCCATGTTGGCAAAGATTAGCGAAAACCAATAGATCATCCCCCAGCATCATTCAGCCATTCAACTGAACCAACTCATTTAACTTTATCACCAGCAGGCCACGCGAAAAACGCCAAGATCCACAATCGGATTATTATACGAAGGCTCGAATCACGTTTTATCCGTCGCACGAGCCTCTCGGCAAACCTGTCGCTTTTATTTTTACGGTTGGCCGTCGAGCCGAGACGGATTAAAACAAAAGCAGAGAGCGACGGGACAAAATAGGGGCGAGGGCGGGCGTAATCGAGGAGGAGAGATACGAGACGGAAGGTCATCGTCCCGTGCAGCGACGACGTAAAGTCATTTCAGCGCGGCGCGCGTTTTTACGACGCATCGGGGACAAGCGGCTGGCTCTCGCAAATGTATCGGCGATAAATCGCCGGATGGACGGCTATTTATACGCGAGCCGTTGGATTTTATGAATGCTGGGCACGGTATCAATGATGCGACTGCTCTTGAGGTTGTGTTCGAAAATTCGGGGATGGGAGGGAGGGTCGCGGAGGTTTTTTTACGGACGGTTTGACGGAATGAAAATTTTAGATGGCATTTATTTTGGATGGCTGAGAGGATTGCTGAGATATTGGTCATTTGAATTGTCTGACGTCGAGTTTTGTCTCGTGGCTGTTAATATTTTTATGCCGATGGTTCGTTCGGGTATTAAAATTTTGTCGGATACTAGTCACTAGAGAAAATAAAGCCAGAAAAGTACGAATTTATTGATTTCGATTTAAAAATATTCTTATAAAAGGTATTATTTCATTTTGTTAAATTTCCAGCGGGGTCTACATTTATTTCAAGTTCTATAATCTTATTATAGCTTCGACTTTCATTGTAACGAAATCCGATTATAGACGTCCTCGCGATTAGGTCTTCTCTAATGAACGTAAGAACTTTTTCTTACTGCAATAAATAAAATTGCTAGAGTTTTATCAAAGCAAAAAGCTCTTGGAACAAGTAGTAACCTACCTATGAAACTATTGTTTTTCGTTATTGCACCATTGAGAAATTTAAACTTGAAGGACTTCAGAAAGATTTGAAGAATTTTATAACAAAAATCGGTGACTCGGTACAGTTTTCTTTGACCTTAATTTCAAAAAGTGGAATGAATATAATTCTAATAAAAAAGCTTGTTTTCAACGACGTTTTCAAAATCCAATAAATATTAAAACGTTAATAAAAAGCATTAACAGCTCGCAGCAGTCATAACAATTACTCTTTTTAATAACTCCTCGACAAGATAAATCCCTCGGCAAATAAAAAGGACCGTGTCCTTAATCTCGCGCGAAAAAAAGTAATAGCGAAAAAATCGCGGACGCGCGGCAGCGGAATAAGCGGCGGAAAAAGTTGCCCGCGGAAATCGCGCGGCTCGTCGCGCAAAAAAGATTGGCAGAGGGCAGCTCGGCTGCTTCAAACTTTATAATGAAAAATTCCCTTTAATCTCCATAACATCTGTTACGCGATATTACGGCGAGCGCGAGACTTTTTGGGAGTGGGGATATCCACGCGCGCCTTCCGGAGTGTCATTTGGCTAATGATCTTCATTTTTTCCGATATTAATCACGCGCCGGGGATATAGATTCCGTTCTTTGGACGGCGGAAAGACAGAGGGATGTCGGGATCGGCGACAAGATTAATGGGGCTTTTTTATTAAAATTCAAGTTTGCAGATTCGTTGCGGCGCGGCGCGGCTGGCTGATCTTCCGAGTTTGGAGGAAGTTGTATATAAAATTACGGAGTTACGGATCGAGTTGAGCTAGGCCTTTGGAGCGAGAGTATTTCTGTGTTGTTTTCGTAAACTCTTATGCAGGGTATAAGTAGGTTTAGTTGTGTGTGACTGTGATTATAGCATGCAAATTTGTTTGGAGATTGATTTATAATTTTGTGAAAATTGTACTTTTATCAAATTAAGAAAGTATGTAATCATGTTATATTTTCATTATGTACTGTACTTTAGTTAAATATAATTATTTAACTAGCATTTTATTTAACTAGCATTGTAGGTTTAAAAATTTTTGAAAATTATTAAACATGTATATTTGCTTTTATCGATTTGCACATTATTTGCGGAAATACAAACGTTAAATTACGCATGACAACACCAATTTCATATTTTTTTTGAAAAAACTCCAATTCAGTATAAAAACACGAGGTCACATTATTTCTCCAAAAGCAATAAGCCGGAGCTAATAGAATATTTGATACAACCATTAGTACATTTCAGACATAATTTTAAAAAATTTCAAAATTAGTCCAAACAAATAATATAAATTCATTTTAACGTTTTAAAAATACAGAATAAAAACCAATAAATAAAAACGATTAAAAAAACATCCGCTAGAAGAACTAAACGTTCACAATTAATCAGATTAATTCCAAGAAATATACGTTCTCCCAGCGGCAGCCTGGGTAAGCCGCAGACTAATAGAGCTTGAATTCGTATACTCACTTTCGTCTTTGACTCCGTGGGGCTGCGGACACTGGAGCGACTCGTACTCGGTTCTTCCGAAGGCCGCACTGTAGATCGCTACTCTGTAGTTCGGGAAGCAGGAGAGATTGATGGCGTCATTTTCGCACGCCACTTTACTCCTGAATTCATCTGTAAGCAGATAAAACGTACTCTTTAAGCGACTGCTCTCTTCGGCCAGATACAAATACCGGCCTTAATGTTTATCGCGTGTCTTTAAAAACGAAGGAGCTTAATATTCCCGAGGGAGGTGTTTACTTTGTTTACGACAATATTAATCACGAGCGATAAAAAGAATGGGATCCGCGCTCCTAAGGCGCTAAGTATTTGTTTTAAAAAGAAATTAAAGGATTATAATCCGGAGAGATAAAGGAGATGCCTGTGAGGCGCGGAGAAATGTTCTGGAATTTTCGCGTAACGGTTAAATTAAAATCAAACTAATTTTCTCGCGCAAACAAATTTTAAAGTAATTTGAAGATACTTGCAATTTTATTGTAGAATTTTTTCTTAAGAAAGGATTGTTAGACATTTATTACTGGAAAATTACTTTATTCCAATAATTCTTTTTTGTAGGATGATTGCTGAATTTTTTTCGTATACTCAAGAATGAAAAGAAAATGATAAATTATTCTCAAAAAGAAATTCTGATACGAAAAATCTGAAATAAATTTAATAAGTTTAAAATAATTTTAATATTTTTATAAGTATGATTAATTCTACCGTTCATGGATGATTTTTGAAAAAGTCACGATTTACTACGAGATAAATGACAGAATACAAAATGAATCCTTATATTTAGTTCGTTTTAATCTTCTTCTACTACATTTTACTAAAATATACTATTTTTAATTTCAAAATTAAAAGTACATTTATTTTATAACCAAATTTTATTTACATTAACAACAGAGTGATTGTTTGTTATTAAGCTAACTCTATGAGTAAACAAAGCTTCTTTCGCCCCTAAAAACTCCAAGTTATACCATTACCAGTGTACCCAACTCATTCTAAAACATCAACTAAACCACTCTCAACGGCTCAACTTTCAAATAATCCTCATATTCAATCCTCTTTTCTCCCCATCCAACACATTCTTTAAAACCAAAACGCAAACCGCATAAACAACAACGCAGCTCTCAGCTCTCAAATCACGCCCATGAATAATCCAAACAGGCTCTCTACCCTCCCAACAAACCCAACCCCTTAAGTGCACGGCGATATCAGCGATTCCCGCGCGCAACTCTTTTCCTGGCGACGATAAAAGCCCGTCTACGAGCGACAAATAATTCAGGCAGTGCCTTCAGTCGCGCGCCTCTAAATCCGCGGGCTTCTTGCCACGGCGTTATTATTAATGACACGTGAGCGCGTAACTTTCTGTCCCTTACAGCAGCGCGCGCGTGGCTGCGTATTAATGCGTTTTGCGCTCGACTGCCGCTGGCGTGCGTCTTAATAAAATATCGCGTGCAGGGAGGTATAAGCGCGAGGCGCGAGGAATTTCACGCGGTTATTAGAATCGCGCGCGGCAAAACATTTTGCGCGCGAGGTGAGAAGTTCGCGGCGCGGCTGTCAAAGCGGGGGATGCTTCTTTAGGGGGAGAGCTTTTATTAAGAAATTTGATGAATACGGTGAGGAGGTGAGGCGGGCAAGTTATTAGTTTTGGATTAAGGGTTTTTG
>JAPYZA010002503.1:0-35271 GCA_030522685.1 Eupelmus azureus | reverse complement strand
ATAACTACCGTTACGTGGCGCCACTATGCACGACGCGGCATATTTAAAAATACTCGCTTCAGAGAAGCCCACTTTACAGATCAAAAAAGTGGCTACAGTCGAGTTGTGAATAAAGCACTATATGCAACACGGGAGTAAAGTCGATTATTCCCTCGGGTGATTACTGCCCTCGCTCCACTCGGGCAGCAAACCTACCCGCGGGAATAATCTGCGACTTTACTCCCTTGTTGCATAATGTACTATTACTATTCATATACCTAAATTTATTACTAAAAATATCAAAAACTATAAAGTTTAAATTGAAATACACAAAAAAGTTTATGTGATTTCAGCATTATCGGATAATATTTCAATGTATCAATAAATGACATATTTATATGAAATTTAGAATTTTTTAATTTAAATAATTTTTCAGCGTGTACTTTTGATCTTTTGGTTCCTAAAATTTCCAGCATAATTTATTTTATTTGTATGAAAACTTAAATTTGTGTAAATTTATAGGCTTCGGATAAGCGTTTGTATGGTGAGATTCATTATTGGTTGGTGTTAGGCCTAGAACTTGAGGCTATTCTAAATATGATTGATGACAAGAGTTTTGGTCTTTCTACCGATTTCGTAGTTGCTCTACCCATGGCTAGGGAGTTTGATGGTGGTTATAAACTTTATGATGTTTATAATCCTTGGAAGGATGGTGGCTGTCAGATGAACATTACGCTTTTAGGCTACTGGAATAAAGAAAAGGGACTCAAGATCATTATAAGTCAAAGCAAGTTTTTTAGGCGATCTAATCTACATGGTATTATTATGAAAGCATCCTTTTTTGGTGTACGTATAAATAAAACATCCATTATTTCTTATAAAGAATAGATAAAAATTTGTTAAAAAATTGAGTTTTTTATGAATTGAATGATTACTTGTTTCAGTATTGCGTTATTGTATGTTTTATTTTATACGTTTCGAGTTATTAATGATAGCTTTATAATGTAATCATTAACACATAACAAAATCATATACTATATATCACTAAATATCAATAATACAGAACTAAAGATTTTTATCGTTAGAAGGTAAATAAATATTCTGAAAAATATCATCAGTTCAAAGTAGACCGTTTATTTAGTACGAAATATTTTTTTAAATCAGCATAATAATTAAAGTTTATAGTTTAATTAGTATACTTAAAGTTAGTTTAAACTATTTTGTCTATGTTGAATTTTTTCTTTATTTAACAGAGTAAATATAGACCAAAAAATGTAGCTATTGAAGATTATTTGCAAGATTATGTCACTAAATCGAAAGATGGATTATCAAAATTTGGATTTATTATTTTAATACATTTTTCTGAAATGTTTAATATTACGTAAGTAAAGTTTATTTTTTTAAAATTTTCAAAAAACTGTATCTAAAGTCTTAGATATATAAAGTTTTGTTTCATGAATAATTCTGTTAAACATAACAAAGTCAAAAGATATGATAAATCTTTTTCAAACGGTTTCAAAAGGTATTTATTTATGACAGATTTCATTTCGGAGAGGTACAGAAATGGAAGGAGGGCGATACAGTGGGCCCACTATCGCGGGCACTACTACAAAACGAAATACAAATCACAGGTAGTCCTGTAGTTATGACAATTGAGAGACTTAAATTAATTAAATATGTTTATCCTACTTGGCCATTTCGGTAAGTATTGATACAGTGACACTATCATAAGTTTTAGCTTATATTTATAGTCTACGATTTAATTAGTAAAATTTTACTTCTAAAAAGTAGTGATAAGAATACTAACAAGTGGGATACAAAATAAAATTAAACTTTTTAGAACTTGTTTCATTTTTCGGAATCCACAGCCACACAACATAAAAATTAAAGAAATTCTCCGACCGTTTGCTATTGACAGCTGGTACATGGCATTTATTTTTATAATAATTTTTTTCGTAACATTAGCCTTGACTTTAAAGTACGAAAGTGAAAATCTTTCTAATTTTCTGTATTCGAATTCACTTTTGATAGTCATCGGAACAATTTGTCAACAAGGTAAGAATTCTTTTCTTTTAAAAGCGTATGAAAATCAATACATTGCAGAAGTTTGACTCTAAGAAAAATTAAGAAAAGAATATGTTATATGAGTGTTAATATTCAGTTATAATAGAACAAATTGTATGAATATTAAAATGTTTAAATTAAATAATAGATAAAATTTTACAATTATTTTATACGCCAAAGGTTAAAAAGGTTACAGACTTTATTTTATTCGTAAGCATAGTAATGTGATCATCAATTTTGTTGTACTGCTAATATTATATCCTGTGATACTCCACGATTTCTCTGTTTGATGACAGGTACAAATTATACTATGAACAACATATCTACCCGCATCGTATTTATGTATCTCCTGATATTTAGTCTTCTGATCTATAACTACTACTCTGCTAGTATCGTGTCAGCTCGACTAAACGAACCAATTTTTAAAATTAATGATTCGCTAACTGAGCTTGCCAAGACTGATTTGACGTTAGCGTCCGAGCCAATGATATACTTTGAGTTTATAATGAAGCGAATTCTTCCCTGGGAGAAAGAATTATTTTACAATAATCGTTGGATGAAAATTCCAAAAAATGAGAGATTTATATACCCAGAAAAGGGAGTACCATTAGTACAGCAGGGCGGTTTTGCTTACCACACGCATCCTGATATTAGTTATCCGATCATTGCTCGTACCTTTAGTTTTCGAGAGATATGCGAATTGATGGAAGTCCACCCTCAGCCACCGTCATTTGCTACAATTGCTGTTACATACAACAGTTCATTCGTGGAGATTACAAAAGTTGGGTAAGTCATTGTAATTATGAAGTCCAAATTATGTAGTCGAAAAGAGTGCTGTACAAAATATAATAAGTCTGATAAACGCTTAGAAAAATAAATAATCTTTCTACCGCTAGTAAAAATAATAACTCGATTAAACGTTAGAAAATGTTATAAATCAAGGACTTCTATTTTAATTTCTGCGCGAGTAAAGCAAGGGAATCACTCGAGGGAAGATTAGTTTACTCATTTTTTCATGTTTAAATAATTTTGGGTGAACTCAAAATGTAATCTTTTAAGGATAGAAATAATGATATTTAAAAATTAAAAAAAAATGTTCTTTAAAGTAGCAAGATATTTTAACCCGTTAAAACCGAAGCACTCTTACTGAAAAAAATAGACTATATTTTCCCACAGTTTACTTCGAAATGATCCAAACTAAGAATTTCTATAGGTTTTTTACGTTAAAACTGCCGGAAACTATGAGTTTAAAAGTGGTTTCTAAAAAATTCTTTAGAAGTTTTTAAGTGAACTGCTGCATATGTATGAACTTTAAACGCCATAAATTCTTAAAATAGATCATCATCAATAAGACCCAACTGTTGGAATTACAATAAAATTTGTTACTCGAAGTTTTTTCGGTAAAAAAAAAATGTTTAGTAATGACATAATCCCAAAATCCGAAATTTTTTTACAACAAAACCAAAACTTTACTTTTTTAACTCTTACTTACAATCCATCTGGAGTAATCTATCAAACAAAAGCACTTTGAAATGAAATGAAAAATTACAAAAACCCTAAAAACACAGACTTTGCATTGATTTAATAATATTTGTGGCTACAACATTTGGCATAAAAATTTGTAAAAGTAGCGACAGTTATGGGGTTGCTTTTAAATATAATAAATAATAAATATTAAATATATAAATGGGCTAAGTAAATTTAATAATAAAGAGCAGATCAATTATGAATATATATAATTATGAGCAGATAATTTATGAATAACAATTGAGGTAAGACAACTCGGAACAGTAAACCATGAATGCTTCAAGCGTTCAAATAACTATTACTAAATTATAATAGGTATTAAGAATTAAAATTTAAATTAACTATACTTGCAATGTTTAGATATATAAATTAATTATTTAAAGATTTGCAAGAATGTCAGAGGTTGGGATCCGTCATCGTCAGGTGATGAGGTGGTCATCAAGCAAACCACGATGTCGCAATGACGTCATAAATATCTCTAGTACTGATATTTATGAGTTTGCACCACATCTTATTATTTTGTTAATCGGCGTGTTATGCTCCATTGTTTTATTAATTTGTGAAATACTTATTGGAAATTATATTACGATTAAACAAACGCAGGGGTATGTATTAATTAATAAAATAAGCATTTTAGAAACACTTTGAAAAAACATATTGAATTTTAAATTGAAAATTAACCTTATCAACATTTTGGTAGACGTATAGTAAAAAATAAATAATTGAAAAATAATAATTAAAGCGACAATGTTTTGGATGTCTTCTACATCCTCCTTCAGGTAAAAATATTAATTATTTAGTTAATTAAAACTAATATTACATAACTAATTATAGTTGATCTTAAATACTAAAGGTAACATATTCTTGGAGATGTAAAGGTTATCGAAAAATTTATCTGGCATTTCTCACCACTTTGACACATTTATTCACATGCACCTCACTTCTTATACGAAAATCAATTTGTTAGAATAACAATAGTTTTAACTTAATTTTACAATATATATTTAACTTTCGTAACTTCTAAATATAATAATGTTATTTCAAAGTGAATAAATATGCATTATAAAATTATGTTCCTAAAAAGTATACTAAATATTTTACAGATATAATAGAAATCGACATTCTACGATATTACAATTTATAGATCTTTTAAGCAAAATGAAGTAAAGAATGACATCGAATCTACTTGAACAAATTTATTACTTCATTTTTTTAAATATTTGAATAATTTATTAATGTGATTAATCACAAAATTTATAAAATTAAAATTTTTCGATAATTGACTGTATCAATTGTTTTATACTAAAAACTTTACAAAAAACACGTTTCAAACTTCTTCCCATAAGCTATAATATATTCCAACACAGAAAATTTATTATTATTATAAGTATTCGATTATATACCCTAGAAAAATTTTCAAAAAAGTTTTAATAAGGTAAAGTTTTTAAATTGAGTTAATATTTATATTATTTCACCATTACCAGCCACTGTGAAATATTGTATTAATATTTCAAAGGTATTGCAATATTTTAATAATATTGCTGAATTATTTAGTATTATTATTGTTATTTATACTAATAATATGTGAAATAGAAGTACAAAAAAACTCTTTCAATCCGTGACGTGAATTAACACTATACAAAAAGAAAAAATAACTTGCTTTGAATAATATTTGAAAAATAATTTTATTTTCTGTTGCATCGACGTAAACAGATAATAAGGGTGATCTTGGTTAATCAACAGTTATAAAATTACGTATTACTTTTAAAAATAGTTCAATTAGTAAGTCTGAAATTTATCTTAATACTTAATACATTTGAATATGAATTTAAAAATTTTTGTAGAAATTAAATATAAATTTTTTATAAAATAATAATATTATATATATATCGACTTGTTATTTTAATTTATTATTTATTTTTCAGAAAGCCAATATGATTTAATGATTGCCGTTAGTAAAATTGAATTATTTAATATCAATATACTAGAATTCGAGAATAACATGTCACGCGATTCTGTTAAATGGTCTGTTCTTATTCTATAGATTATTTCTTTCTTGGTGACTGAAAGTTCTTATAACATATGGCCTCTACATATTGACCATGTAAAAAATCAATTGAAATAAAATGTGAAAATGAAGTAAAAAAATGTTATTCTATTCTGATTTTTTCGTTTAAATCATGAATTTACAGCTCGTATTTTTCTCTACTTTTATTTTTACTTCGATGGCTAATATTGAAAACGACTTCATACTTGATTATTTCAAACATAAAAAATTATCTAGTGTAGTGGGATTTTCTTGCAATATTGAAGAGGGTAACATAAAAAATACTATTTTTGAAATCACTAAAAAATCTAAAAATATCTAGGTTCTATTTGAAGTTAAATCTACAGACGTATTTTTATTTTTAAAAGTTTTAACTATTTGATCATTGTTTACTATTTTATTCTAGATAATATGTCTTTAGTTAAAAGATTTAATAAAATTGGCATATCAGCATCATTGAAGAAGTTAAATTATGAATACCAAATACACCGTTTTGCTTATACGAATTATTGGAAACTCGGAGTGTTTTTTGATCTTCGTTGTTCTAGTTCAGAAAATATTACTTCAATATTTTCTGATGTAAGAAATAATACAATTAAATTATAAAATAAAAAATATTTTACCTTAAGCAATAAATATTTATCTTTTTTTCAGGCAACAGAATACAGAATGTACGACGAATTACATCATTGGCTTGTTTTAGGCTCAAGTGTTAATGATACTCTGTACATGATTGACGACAAAGCTTTCAATCTGTCGACTGATTTTGTTATTGCCGTTCCTTCCACTGCCACATCTGTAAAAAACTTTAATTCTATCTAGAATATTAAAAATTTGTTTACGATTCTTAGTTAATTTTAGTTATTATTTTATTTACCTTACTTCAACATAGATTTTCAGACGTAGAATTAAAATTTCTTTTAGACGGACAGGTACGAGCTTTACGATGCCTACAACATTTGGAAGGATCGTGGTGCAATACTTAATGTAACTTTTTTTGGATCATGGAATGAACGCGATCAAATAAAAGTCTTTCTTAAAGATGAAAAATTTTTGCGAAGAGCAAATATGCATGGTATGACTGTGAAAGCATCGTTTTTTTCTGTACGTACTAAGAGCGACATTGATAACTAAACTATCTATTATTTACAATTTAAAATATATTATTTTTATCTTTAAATACAGATTTTTATTTACAAAGAATACATCTTATTTTTATTGTACTTTCCAGAGCAAATATAAACCGTCAAATATGACGCTAGAAGATTATTTACAAGATTATGCAAGTAGATCAAGAGATGGTTTATCTAAATTTGGTTTTATTATTGTCAAGCATCTCTCAGATATGTTTAATTTCAAGTAAGCTATGTGCAAAAATCTTGGAATTAGAATATTATTATCATTATTATTCTTTTTATTCTTATTATTATTTAGTAGTAAAACTTTAATTGTTATAATTAATTTATCGTTGTTAAATATAACAATGGTAGTTTTTTTTTTTTTATACCACTCTAACCTCAAAATCATAACTTTAAGATGATTTTTCGGCTCTCGCGGTATAAATACTATTTACTTTGAACTCAACATAATAACTTTAATATCAACTAGTTTACAAGGTTTTGAATCAAATTTGTTAATGATTGATCAAAATCCTTATTATTTTGTTACATTGTATTTTGAACGTTCAAATAAAAAATACCTTTTTTAAGTATAGTTTAAAAAGTGGAACAGTTGCAAAATGGGAAGTTGGAGATTCAACAGGTCCTATACTCCGTGCTTTATATAATGGAGAAATTGATATTACTGGAAGTCCAGCAACTATGAATGTTAAAAGAACTTATATGGTAAAATATGTTCATCAATCATGGCCTTTTAGGTAAATGTAAAAGTTTACTTATTATTTCCTTTATAAGTATAAAAAAGAAACAAATAATTCTTAAATTAAAAGTTTTATTCTTTAATAGTACATTGTGTACGAAGGGCACTGAATTGGATATTCTGGTTAGAGGGTAAAATTGTTGCTTTATTGAAACGAGAACGTCAAACGCAAACAAGGAACGCGAGTCCCTTTCGCGCCTGTATACATTCTTAAATTTTTTAGCTTTCGGGTGCAAAATTCGAGCTTTCATGCTAGATTTATTGGCGTAATATAGTATATTCCGACCGCTGCCAGCGAAATTCCTTTATGAGCATGAGCGTAAGCTTTCGCTCAAACGAAAGCATGCGCGAAAAACTTGCACTCGTACGCATGTATCAATTTTGCGCTCGGGGATAGAATCTATTTCACGTCTGCAAAAGCGGACCAAAAAAGAGTATTTAGCACCTAGAAGATCAAAAAGTAATAAAGATTTTCATTTCAGAACTTGCTTCATTTTTCGAAGTCCTCAACCACAGAACATAAAAATTAATGAAATACTTCGACCTCTTGAAATTCAAGTCTGGTATTTGACCGCCTTACTTTTTCTTCTTGGTATGAGGGTAATGGCTTCAGTTTTTCAGTATGAAAATGAAGATAGTAATTTTATGCGATATTCCACTTCGTTTGTGATAATTTGTGGTGCAATATGCCAGCAAGGTAAGTATTCCATAAGTCATACTTTTTAGAGGCGCGACCTATAAAGGGATTGGCTTATGTTTTCGCCACCTCAAAAAATGTTTATAAATTTTTTCGAAAATTCATCAAGAGATTTTGCTGAAATTTTGACAGATTTCTCGTCTTGCTAAAAGACGTTTACAGTCTGAATTTTAGCCTTACTTGCAAACATAAAAGGCATATAACGTACGCTAACTTAATAATTTATTAAAAAATTGATTTTTAATAATTTAAAAATCAATTTTTTAATAAACTTATGGAAGTTCTTTTAAATCTCGAGAAATGTATAATATAAAGGTTGTAGAATTGAAAAAAAATACAACTTTTCTTTTTTAAGTTTTGATAAAAAATAAATTCTAGAAGAAATATTGGTTAAAAAACAATTGGTTAAAAAATTTTTGGATACTATTTAGAAAAATAATAATTTTTTTAAATATTCATGTTATAAATATTGTATATTTCTAAAAACTGAAACTTTTTTTCTATTCATTTTCTTTAATAAATTGAAAGGAAGTATGTGAAAACGAAGAAACATATCTGTATTGCACGTATATATATTTGTATTTATTGCACGTCGTGTCTAGTATGCAAAAACAGTATTTTTGCATAAGTCAAATCCCTAGTTTAATTTATTAACAGTAATATTTTCATTTAATACACACACATTTATTAACGTAACATTCAAATAACAATAATACCTCATATTTCATATTCTGTTAATATGTAAATATTTTAGTTAAATTATTAAAAATTATTATTTTAATAAATATAGGTACGGATGCGCAAATGAATAATATATCAACTCGAATTGCTTTTCTCTCCGTAATGATATTTAGTCTTCTTTTCTATAATTATTATTCGGCCAGTGTTGTTTCAGCACGTTTAAATGAGCCTATCTTTAAGCTTAACGATTCATTAAGTGAACTCGCTAAAACTAATCTGAAAGTTGCTTCAGAATGGATGGTTTACTTCGAACTATTTATAAAAGTAAATAAATCTGATCCGTATTTTATGTACTATTAGATATGAGATATGTTTTTCTATAACTAATTTTACATAAATTTTGTGTGAAATTTTTACAAGTGTAGTACTTCTTTTACTATTTAAACATTATTTTTTTCTTATAGAAAAAAGATTGGGAAACAGTGACATTTTATACGAAAAAATGGATGCAAGTACCACAGACCGATCAGTTTATGCAGCCAGAAAAAGCAATGAGTCTAGTTCAAAGAGGTGGTTTCGCGTATCACGTACATCCAGACGTTGGCTATCCAATTGTTAATAGATTATATGATAATAAAGAGATATGTGAGTTAACTGAAGTTCATCTAGCTCAGCCAACATACTCAACATTCGCTGTCAATTTCAATAGCACATTTGTAGAAATGATGAGAGTTGGGTAATTTAATATTTAGAAAAATATTTAATGTGTTATAATATTTTATCCAATAGACGTAAATTAAAAGAATTACACTTATTTTAAATCACACTTAAAATTAATCAAATTAATTATTTAAGATTGTTCTGTTCCTTTTCAGCTTTGTTTTTAACTTAGTCATTAAATATTACATATTTTATTCATAGATTAACCAAAATATCTGAAGTTGGTTTACGTCATCGACAAGTCTTGCGTTGGACAACTCAAAAGCCACGTTGCTTAAAAAACATTCTTAGTGCATCTAGCCTCAATATTTTCGAGTTTGCACCCCATCTCTTTATTCTTTTAATTGGCATGAGCCTTGCAGTAATAATTTGCATTTTAGAATTTTCTGAATCAAAAATTCAAACCATAAAACGCAAAATTCTAAATTTTATTAAACCTTGGATTATAAATTTGTCAAAACATAAATAAAAAACCTATATAATCTAGACCGGTATATACTTTGGAATTAAATAAAGACATTCAAAATAAGGTCCTTGTTTTTGTTAAATTTTTAATTTCCCCTTCCATAGAAAAACCATGGCGCCATCTCATGATAATTTTCGAAATGATTGGTTAGAAGTTTTTACGCATATAGTTTAAATGGCTGCTTCTAATTAGGAAATTTTTTAAATAAAAAATAATTATATTTTTTCTTTTCATAATATAAGGTAAATATAATACGTAGTTTCATAAGGCATACATAATCGAGTAGACAATGTAAAATAAAATGTATCAGTCGTGTCTTAAAACTTAAGTTCTTATTACATAAGATACAAGAGTTAGATAATAAAACATAATAAAAATTGATAGTCAAACATATAGTTTTGCTCTCAAAGACTGCATTCGAGAAAGAAAAAAATAAAAATAAAACTTAACCTAGGAGTATAAATAAAATCTTATAAAACTATATAGTAAAATTTACTAAGCTAAGATTAAATTTAGAAATAATAGACAGCTAAAATAGCTGTAATTATTCTTACTATTTTATTTCAAATTAACTACTACAATAAAATAATTTAAAACGATTATTTTTTGTCATACAATATTAGAAAGCGAAATTAGAGTAAATAAGAAAGAAAGAAATTTTAAGTGCTGTTAAATATGTACTTACTATAAGAATGAATGGTCTATTTACATAAATAATACTAGACTTACTTCAAATGGTTAGTAATATCACGCGATGCTATCAAATAGTTTACAAGTAGAGGATATTGCAACTTTGTTGTATTCTGTTACAAACAATTGCAGTGAATAATAAAATGATTTCGTACTGTAGAAATAACATGATTGAAAGTTGTAACTTTAGTTTTTAACTTAAGAAATGTATTTTCAAACTGCTATTTCTTTTTCGTTTTTTTTGACCATTTATGCAAATATTGAAAATGATTTTATTATGGAATATTTTAAATATAAAAGGGCAGCAAGTGTTGTAGGATTTTCTTGTAATATTTTAGAAGGTATTTACATTTAAGAATGTACAATAATTTCCTGGTTATAAAAATTATTATTTGAAATAATTTCAGATGAATTTAATTTAGCTAAAGGATTAAATAACATTAATATTAGAACGTCTTTGCATAAATTAAATAATAAACATCAGATACATCTTTTTGCTAATACATATTACTGGAAATCGGGAGTCTTTATCGATCTCCGCTGCTATGATAAGGAACGTATAGTTTCACTATTTGCAGAAGTAAGTAATGAATTTGATATGTAATGTTTTGTTTATAGTTATAGAGGAAAATTATAATTAAAAAAATATTAAATAATACTTTCCACAATTTAATGCTGTTAATAATAATTTATTTAATAACAATTAATTATGTTTAATCGAGTAGATATCAAATTTAAATATGCAATTAGAATTTTTTTGTGTCTTGGTATTAAGTTTTTAAATTTTTGCAGGCGACGGAATTTAGAATATATGATGAGCTACATCTATGGCTTGTTATTGGTTTCAATATTGATAAAGTTATTAGTGTAATTGACGATAGAGCTTTCGGGATGTCAACAGATTTTATGATTGCTGTACCCTCGATTGACACTGGTTTTGATATGTACGATGTTTACAATATATGGAAGAAACACGGATCAAATCTCAATTGGACCTTATTTGGATTCTGGAACCAAAAGGATCACCAGTTTAACATAATACTTACTGAATCGAAATTTTCTAGAAGGGCTAATTTAAACGGCATGACTGTAAAAGCCTCCTGCTTTTATGTACATATTGAGTTCTTTAAACAAATTCAATAGATTATTTAATTTTATCACGATTTTGTCTTTCATTTTAGAGTAAATACAAGCCTTTTAATATCTCACTGGAAGAATATTTACAAGATTATGCATCACCAAGAGATGGACTTTCGAAGTTTGGTTTTATTATTGTGAATCATCTTTCCGATATGTTTAATTTCAAGTAAGTCGTAAGTTTTTTAAAAGAATTGTAAATTTGTATAATAATACAATATACGCAATATGAAAATAAAATTATGCAGATTAAAATATGGAGAGGTTCCAGAATGGGAATCTGGTGATGCAAATGGGCCAATAATTACGGCATTAGTGAATAATGAAATCGATCTTACAGGAAACCCAGTAACCATGAATATTAAAAGAACATATTTGGTAAAATATGTGCATCAGTCGTGGCCTTTTAGGTGGAAAACTTGAGTACTTTAAAAATAATCTTTTTTGACATGAATGTTGTAACATTAAATTGAATCATTAAGTCAAGTTATTATATTATATTTAATATAAAAACCAATTATGGAATATTTAAAAAAATTTTAAACTATCAATAGTAACTAAATCTATTATAATAACGTTAAAACAAATTTTCTAGGACTTGTTTCATTTTTCGAAGTCCACAACCAAAAAATATTAAAATACATGAAATTTTTCGGCCACTGAACGTAGAAGTCTGGTATTTGACAGTCATATTTTTCGCTGTAGGTGTATGGATAATGATCTTTGTTTTACGGTATGAACATTATAAAAATGAAAAGAATTTGCAATATTCTAACTCTTTATTAGTTATGTTTGGTGCAATGTGTCAACAAGGTAGTTCTATATACCTGTATTGAATTTTATAAGTTCCAACTTAACAGTGCAACTATATTTAATGATCCTGTTAACTTATGTAGGCACAGTTATGAAGATGAATCGATTATCGACTCGAATTTCTTTCTTATGTATAATGATATTTGGCTTTTTACTTTATAACTACTATTCAGCTAGTGTAGTTTCTGTTCGATTAAATGAACCAATTTTCAAAATTAATGACTCTTTAAATGTATTAGCTAATACAAAATTAAAATTTTCTTCAGAATGGATGGTTTATTTTGAATTCTTTATTAAGGTAAACAATAACATTACTTACAGATTATTTTAATTTTTATTTAACTTTTTTAATTATTTAAATAATATTGAACTTTCAAAATTATTCATTAATTCTTTTGAAATTCCTTAATAATAGTACATTTCGATACAGGTGCGGAAGGTAGTCATTTGCCTTGCGAGACGATCTTCAAATTCGAAAAGTCGATCGAGGCAAAATCACCTTAGGGCCTTTACACAGATAAAAAAACAAGGCACAAGAACAAATATAGCATTGATTACTATATCTATATTAGTATATTATGCACCTAAGGAGTAAAAGTAAAGAATGTCTTAGACTACGTGTAATTCTCACCCGAGCCGAAGGCGACAAACATGTAGTCTCAGGCTTTCTTTACTTGCTCCCATGGTGCTTATGACACTTTTGTCCACGAGGAGCGTAAAATGCGTGCTGTAGAATTAGCCCGCAGGTTGTACAGTACACACTTTACGCGCTGTGTGAAGAATATATATATATATATATATATATATATCTATATATATCTATATATATATATATATAGCAATCAATGCTATTCTTGTTCTTGTGCCTTGTTCTTTTTTCTATGTTATGGGCCTTAGGCACCAGTATCGAACCGTATTTTCTGCTACGGCAGCGGAAAAATCATTTTAAAATTAGGATTTTGAGGTAAGAGTGGCATAAAATTCTTTAGTAGGATTTTTTGTAAAGAAACATTTTAATTTATTAAGTCAATTTCTTTATCGAAACAACCCATATTTCCCATTTACAGTAAAATTCTAAAGTAAATTTCAATTTAATTATCATATAGTATTTAATTCAATTCTTTAAAAGGATTACAATGTCAACTTCTAGCAAATAATCCAGTTTTAACAAAATATATGAATATTGATTAAAATATCATCATGAATTAAACCATCCTACTTTTACAGAAGCCAGATTGGGAAACAGTTATGTTTTATAAACAATGGACTAAAGTTCCAGAAGCCGATCGATTTATGTCACCCGAGATAGGGATGGAACTAGTACGAAAAGGTGGCTTTGCCTATCATACTCATCCAGAAATTGGATATCCTTTTATCCATCGAATGTATGATAATCGAGAAATTTGCGAGTTGACTGAAGTTCACGTTGCAAAACCAACGCTTGCAACCTTTGCTGTTGGAATAAACAGCACATTCGTAGAAATGATTAAAGTGGGGTAAATTAAAATAATTTTTTAATTTTATTTTATCATAGATATTTAAAATATTTTTTAATGAATTTTAGAAAAACACATATTTTAAAAAAGAAATGTAAAAAAATTTTACCCAAAAAAATTTTAATTCAAAAAAATTTTTTAGGTGCTCTGCTAGAAACGTTTGTTAATCGTTGACAAACGGTTGATCAATTTTATGATAGTTGACCAGTTGGTTTATCAAGCATTGGCCAACGAACCTGCTTATTTCGAAAAATTTTTAAGCTATCGCTGGTCAATGGTTGATCAAAATGAAAGAAATAGCAAAAATGTAATTAGGCACTAAATGCTGCTTAAATAAAACGTTATATAAAATTAAACTGTCAAGGAAACATTATTATAGTCGCAAAATTATATTTACTTTATAAATTTCGAGATAAAGTATGTAATATTTGTAGGTTAAGTTTATTTTACGACGATATAGTTTCATAATCGTAGTATTAAGTCTTTCGAAACCTGTATGCCAAGTCACGAAATCACGTATAGCCGCTTTAGATGAAAAAACAATTCGATACATTTTTCCAATCCAAACGTATGTGTGCTCTCCACGCATTGTGGGTATAGTTGATACGGCCAGATGACGTGTTTCTACTAAGCAGGTGAGCCAACATTTTACATGCGTCGCAGTAAAAACAATAACGTGTAACTGTTGCCTGCCCTTCTCAACTACCCACAACACGTGGAGAGTTCGGGTATACAAACGTTCATAAAAGTTTGATCAACTAGGGTGTTATCAAATGTTTGAAATGCTTGAACAACGAAAATACTTTTTTACTAACAAGTATCTTTAGTAGAAAGGATTTAAGTTTTCAAATTTAAGTTTTTGAATTTTTATTTTTGCCCTTTTGAGGTATAGTTATAATATAAAAATTACTACATTATTTGTAACACAGATTAACAAAAATATCTGAAGTGGGTCTACGTCAGCGTCAACTCTTGCGATGGTCATCAAAAAAGCCCCGCTGCCTCAAGAACGTTCTAAGTGCATCAAGTCTTAACATTTATGATTTCATGCCACATCTCATCATTTTGGTATTTGGTATGACTTTAGCCCTCATCATTTGTACAATTGAAAAAGTGAAAGAAATAAAAAAGAAACCGAAGAGGTAAAGCTTTATAATACCTCATTCTTTTAATGTAAAATTATGAATTGCATTTCTAAAAAATTCTAACAGTGGGTCTATTTGGTAGTGCTAACGCACACTATTTTCACTATGAAATTAATTATGAAAAAATTCTATTTATTTAATGCTAGCATTAGTGTTACAAAATAGACCTTCAGGTAGAAATTAAAAAATAAATCATTACCTAAAACAATTTATTTTTACTGGCTTTTTCTTGGTAATAAAAACTAAAAACTGAAATTAATTTTTGCTACAAAAAGTTCGCCGTCAGCAAAAACGATCAGATAAATATTTTAATTATGTATAGTACAATTGATAAATTTAATTTTTTTTATTTAATGATGAAAATAGGTAAATATATTTATAAGAATTGTTACTTTGTGTCTTTTTTGTTTTTTTTTAGGTTATCTGTAAAAAGATTAAAAAAGTCGCCTCTGTCATAAATACTTCTTTGTTACCTGCCACTAATGAAGCTGATAGAATTAATCTACACTTTTCACACGCTTAAACAGTAAAATAAATAAAATGAAAACTGTAAGTTAAAATTTTATTATTAGTACTAAGAAAATTCATGCTTTTCCGTTTAATTAAATAGCTGTAAAAAATTTCTAAATTGTTAACTTTATGCTTCTTAATATTCTATATTTAAGAATAAAATTTGTTTTCATATATATGGAAAAGTCTGGATTGTGGTCTCAGATAGCATTTGCCAGACATTTGTGATACATCGAACTGTCTTCTGTTGCGGGGCATGTGTAAAACTTATGCAAGATTTTTTTACACCTTCTGGCATTAGTATCGAAATGTACTATTTTATATAAATACTCGTAAAAATTTAAATTATAGGCTGCATGAGAGTGAGAATGAATCAAAATGAAATTTCGAATACTCGTTGAAAAGTGTGTTTTTTCGTCTTTATTTTTAACAAAGGGAAGATGCTTAAGTTAAGTTATTTAGAGGTACGATTTAAGCATTAAATAAAACATGAACAAGGCTGAATATGTAACTGTCACGCGATATTATTGCATGTCTTTCGTTTCATATGCAGTGTATTTTTAACGATAATGTGGTAAATACAGATTTTCAATAAAATAGTATAGCTTAATAACGCAATGTTTTAATATTTTTTAGAAAATATGGTTAAAAGACTTTACAATTTATATTACAGCTTAGAATATGAATTATCAGATTAAAGTTTTCTTCTTTTTGATTTTAATTATTTTATCTAGTTGTGAAAATAATTTTATTGTGGATTATTTTGGTTCTAGAAAAACACCAAATGTTGTGGGATTTTCCTGTAATGTTGCAAAAGGTTATTTTGTTATATTAAGATTTGATTAATAAAACATATAGTGTTATACTATATATAGTAGATGGTTTCTACAGTGATTCTAAATATCCGACAGAATTATAATTTAGAAATTACCCTCCCCCTTGCCACCCTTAATAACATACTATTTTAAGTAAACTTCAATAACCCAAAGCATTGTGGGTCAAGGGTTATTGGAATGAAGTACAATATAATGTATATATAAAAATTAAATCTGTCGGACTCTTCAGAATGATCCTAGATTTCAATAGAAATAATATTTATTATTTCATATATATTGCTTTTTAAAATTTGTTGTTTTAACATTAGTAGTTAAGTTAATAGTTGTGAATTTTCTACATTTTTCAGACGATATTTCTTTAATTAAAAGCTTGAATCAAATTGGCGTAGCTGCTTCTTTAAATAAACTAAGTAATGGACATCGAATAGATCGATTCGCGCACACTAATTATTGGAAACTTGGAGTTTTTCTTGATATGCGTTGTTCCAATTCACAAAGTATTGTTATGATGTTTTCTGAAGTGAGTTATGTTTGTTTGATAAGTTTATAAGTTTGATTAAGATTTAATTTATCAAAAGAAACAATATAAAACTCAAGAAATACAAATTTATAAATTAATAATTAAAATAACTTTATACGTTTAGGTTTCGAGCTCTGTAAATTTTTAATTTCTACTTTATTTGATCAAGTTATAAAAACTATGTCACTATCGAAAATTTAAACTCACAACTTTATAAAGTTTTTCTGGTTACTATAACTAATATGCTATAACTGATATAAATAGTTTTTTTTAATCAATAGATTACATAATCTTTTTTATAAGCTATGTTTAATTTATTAATTTAACAGTTATTAAAATACATATAAAAAACATAATTTTTTTTGTTTATGGAATGTACTATCTTAAATTGTATTTCTTAATTTGTTAAATTAATGATTTAAATTTTAATAGTTGATGTAATTATTAATCAATTTTTTAGGCCACAGAATACAGAATGTACGATGAGTTACATTATTGGCTTATATTGAGCTCCAAAATCGATGATGTTTTAAATGCAATAGATGATAAGGCTTTTGGCATTTCTACTGATTTTGTCATTGCTATACCATCTGGTACCAATCAGGTGAAAAACTTTAAATAACTTTTTCGATTTCTAAATTATTTAAATAAATTTTGTTGTTAGAAAAAAATATACGATTTGTATGATACTTATAATCTTTGGAAGGATCGAGGTACCATTTTAAAAATAACTTTCTTGGGATCATGGACTAAAGATAAATTAAATATTAATGTAAACGAATCAAAATTTAAGAGGCGGGCAAACTTACAAGGCATTATAATAAGTGCATCATTTTATTGGGTACGTATTGTATTATTGTTTTAATAAGTCAATTTTTTTAAAGAAAAAATGTTATAAAAATCCCATGCGATATCTAGCCGAATTTCGAGTTTAATATCGATTCTCGAATCTTTAATATATATCGATAATAAAAACAGAAGAAGTTTGCATAGATTACGTATAAAAACTGTCAACAATTACGAGTTGCGCGTAGCGCGCTAATTTCTCTAATATATTATATTATCGACATTCACATTTATAATAATTTTAGAGTAAATACAAACCATCTGACATGTCATTGGAGGATTATTTACAAGACTATGCAACTACTCCCAAAGATGGTCAATCTAAATTCGGATTTATTGTTCTTACATATCTAGCAGAAATGTTCAATTTTACGTAAATTAAAATTTCAAAGATAAAAAATTAACAGTATTTTAAAAATATTACATAATTTTATATGTTGAATAAAATTATATCTAGGTTAAAGAGCGGTACAGTTGCTAAGTGGGAGAAAAATGATATAATTGGTCCGGTGATTCGAGCTATGAACAAAAAAGAAGTTGATATCACAGGTAGTCCTGCTATTATGACTGTTACAAGAACTTATATGGCAAAATTTTTGCACCAATCGTTTCCTTTTAGGTAACATATATATTTTAAATTTGAACATACTTTTAAATTCATACAAAGCTTAAGTAAATTATTTTTTAATTATTTTTATAGATGGTTTTTGTATTAAATTAATGATATTACAAAAATTATCAGTCTTAGTTCACAAAATTATAGTTTTAATAATAGTAGGATTGACCAAATTTAAAATTTCAGAACTTGTTTTATTTTTCGAAGTCCTCAGCCAAAAGACATTAAAATTCATGAAATATTTGGGCCATTTGAAGCTAAAGTTTGGTATATAGTTGTTATACTATTTTTATTAAGTATATGGGTTATGTCTTCAGTTTTTCGGTATGAACATTTTGACAATGTTTCCATACGATATTCAAACTCATTTTTGGTTCTGTTTGGTGCCATTTGTCAACAGGGTAAGGATAATTTAGAAATATTTTAATAATTTGGGAATAACGCATTCTTTGTCTTTAATTGATTTTATTTTTGAAAATTATGTAAAAAACTTACGTAAAACTTAAAGTGTTTGCGCCATTTTAGAAAGAAGAAAAAAAAGGAAAAAGTATGACTGAAAGTATGAGATAATAATTAAAAAAAGTTAATGAAAAGTTTGAGTTAAAATAATACGTTATTATTTTATTATTAATCTTAGAAAACATTTAAACTTATATGTAATAAGCGCATTAAAATTAAAGCTTCTAAGAAATTTATAATATATATTTTCATATATGTTCATAGTTTTATTTTTCATAGTTAAATTTTCATCAGTTATTATTTATATAAATTTAATTGATTAATATTTACAGTTTTCTACAGATATATATATAATTTTTAGTAAAATTATAAACACCTTAACAGATTACAATTCACAAAAATATTGTTATTTTGTTCTAACAGGTACTGATATAAAAATGAATCACGTTTCAACTCGTATTGCCTTTTTCTATATAATGTTATTTAGTGTTCTTCTTTACAATTACTATTCAGCTAGTGTTGTTACGACTCGTCTAAATGAGCCAATTTTTAAGCTTAATGATTCATTATACGAGCTTTCAAAAACAAATCTAAAATTAGCTTCTGAATGGATGGTCTACTTCGAGCTTTTGATCAAAGTAAGAATTTGTTTATCCTTACAGTACAATTATATAAGTTTAGATGAAAAATTACAAAAAATCATTATTCAAATTCAAATTATTCAGACTTTTTACTTATTAACTTTTAGAAAGTTTGGCACATTTTTTTGACTGTGAAATTTTGTTAAACTAAAAGTCACATTTAGATTTATTTATCAAATTCTGAAATTGTATGCGAAGGAACACAATATTATTCTTAATCAAAAATTATTTACATCATCGTCATTAATTTTTTTGAAATAATAAATTTATTATTTAGTTGAAATCTTCATTAGAGCTATCCTATTTTCAGAAACCTGATTTTGAAATAAGTAGATTTTATAAGAACAGATGGGCCCATGTGCCAGAAGACAAGCAGTTTATGCAAGCTGATAAGGCCATACCCTTTGTGCGGAAAGGCGATTTAGCCTATCACATGCATCCAGATGTTGGCTATCCAATCATAAATCGAGAATTCGACAACCGTGAGATTTGCGAACTGACTGAGGTCCATTTGTCACCACCACAACTTTTATCTTTTGCTGTTGATTTTAATAGCACTATAGCTGAGATACTGAGAGTCGGGTAATTTAAATGAATGAACTATTTTTATTGAACTTTATTGTGAAAGTCCTAAATTTAAAGGGAGTTAATGAGTAAAGATTAGAACAATAATATTTGATAAAATGAAATTATTTTTTTATACAGATTCATAAGAATAGCTGAAGTTGGTATTCAGCGACGTCAGATAATTCGCTGGACCTCTCGGAAGCCGCACTGCAATAAGAATATTCTTAGTGCCTCAAGTATAAGTATCTATGAATTTTCAGGGCATTTGTTGATTCTCACGATTGGTATGGCGCTAGCTACGGTCACGTGTATAGTTGAGAAGACAAAACAAGAAATTTTAAAAAGGCAAGCTTTTAAAGCTTTTTGTATAGTTTGTAAATTTGAACTATAAAAGTAAAAAATTGCTTAAAGTTTACATTTAATTTACAAAGATTGAAAATAGTTCTAAATAAAATTTGCGTTGATAAATTTAATTTTCAATTTTTTTATTTTATATGATTTACTTTATATACTAGCTTAATTTGAATACTTACTTATCTATCATCTGAACTCTTAATTTTCTTAGGTTTAACGCCGTCATGAGATATTGCTTCAGAAAATATTTTAAATGACTTGTAGTAAAATGACAGAATTATAGAAGTTCATATACTAAAACAATTGATTTTTATATATTTTTATATATGAATAAATAGATATAATATTAAAAATCTGTGTACAAATATGTATTAATAGGATTATGTCATGCACACCAAATGACACCAAATTCGTTTTGAAAAGCAATTATTTGTAACTAAGAAAAATCAAAATTTTTGAAAACACAATCTTGCAACCTTCTTTCTTATTGGATTTTGTACTATTCAAATATTATTATAGTGAAAAAATTTAGTCTTTATAATTAACTATTAATTAGTAATACTGTATAGTCCATTTTTACTACAGAACGTAAAGTGAATTTAGTCTTATTATACTCTGTATTCTCCATACACTTACTGCAGGAGCTGAGTTGAGATGTTAATTGCAATTAAAAAGCTCGGCAGCTCGAGGCCTCAGCCTTATACTATCCCACGCTGAAAACATTTCCTCCTCAAACGTATTCGCGCGACGTTCGCCCTTAGTACATAAATAACTAATTATGTTCTTATTTTTAGTTTATTTTAATCTTATATATAAAGTCTTCCTATTATTTTTTCCAAATATAGATAAAGAAAAAGTTAGAGATACGATAATTATGTAGAAGAAGTAGTTTAACCAATCGTTACTGAAATAATTTATTTATGAATCGTTTATACATTGATCGTTAAAATAAGAATATAATGCTTCTGAACTGCTATATCTTTAAGTTTCCGATTAGTGACTTATCAATTTTTTATAAAGTTTATTCTATATATAATTTGATTGTAATGTTCAACTCTGTAATGCTTGGTATTGATAAATACCATATGAGTATGATGACTTTTAATTTGAAGTTAGATAGATAGATAGATAGATAAATTTCTTTATTGCACAACTTAGTACAAAGGGATCATCTGAATACATGATCCCTGAAACAGGCATGCGATTTGTGCAGAAAGGTGGCTTTGCTTACCACACGCATCCAGACATTGCTTATCCAATAATCGAGCGTCAGTATAGCAATCGCGAAATTTGCGAACTAATGGAAGTGCATGTGGCGACTCCAACCCATACATGCTTCGGAGTCTCGATGAACAGCTCAATCGACGAGATATCCAGAGTCGGGTAACTGAATTGCTTTACAGCACGTTTCAATATCAATAGAAATTTTTCCAAACTGTACAGCTCAAATTTACCTAAATTTTTGCAGGTTAATCAAAATATCAGAGACAGGTTTGAGCCATCGTCAAGTACTGAGGTGGCAATACAGAAAGCCACGATGTTATAAAGACATTCTCAGCGCGTCTAGCATCAATATCTATGAGTTTGCTCCGCATCTGCTCCTTTTATTAATGGGCATCGTGATCGCGTTTGGCATTTATGCGATTGAGGTTGTGATTACCGAACATAAAATTCATAGGCTAAATTTGCAAATGAGCCTCAATGTCGATGCAAATTCGCAGGAACCTAAGTATATAAAAATAATAGTCCATGAATATTGAGATCTTTTATTAATTAAAATATTGGGAAGTAAACATTTATATCTGTTAAATTTTAGCGCTTTAGATATTTGAAAGTTGATTTCTCACAACTACAAGCTGCATGAAAAGTCAGTAAGAGCTGTTATTGAGCACTTTCATCATCGGGTTGGTGCGAATAAAAGAGCCATAAGAGGAAATGATGTTACTTTAAACGTATAAATAGTAGTTATAAAATAAAAATTTTAACTAATAAATTTAATAATTTTAAGTAATTAATTTTCTTGACCTTTCATTTTGCCCTCATATTCTAAATTAAACTTAAAATAAAATCTTATGTAAAATGTATGAGGTGATATGATTATTTTTTTAAAGAAAATTCAGATATTCAAACATTGCGTAATACAGTCCTCCTTCAAAATAAGACCAAGCACGGGCTTCTAAGGGAATGACGATCTTAGAAAAGCGGTTCCCCCATTCTAACTTTAAGTCTCTCGTCGTTCGGTTTTAAATCATTCCTTCCGACTAAGGCCGGCGCGATTTGCATGTAAGGTGTAAAGTGGAAGGCAAAGCGTTTGAGCCGTATGTATAAGGGAAGTGGTCTTATTGCGAGAGGCCTTATTGTGTAGGAGTACTGTACCACCATAACTATTAGCTTTTTAATTTGTGACGTCAAAGAGAGAATTGTTCAAAAACTTTAAAATAATAAATGCTAAACGAAAAAGATACGTTTTGCCGAAAGTTTTTAGTTTAGATAAAAAATAAAGCTACGTATAATAGCTCAACTTTTGAAAAAGCGACGCTGCCCCCTACGAAACCCAACTATTTCATCTCAATAAAAGAACAGAGCTCTTCTTGACAACACCGCTTGCCTCCTGTACTGTTATCGTTGAGCAATTAAAGCCTCAATGAAACAAGCCTGATAAAAAATGAAACAAGCTCCCCACCCCACACACACAAAAACATCATGTGTAATACTCTATCACGCAGATATCGAGGAATACGGGCACGTTCGCTCCCACTTCTTCCTCCCCTATCCTCATATTCTCGCGAGGATGATCTTCTCTTCGTACGGGCCAGCTTTTAATTTCATTACATTCGCGGCGCACCGCTACGTGAGCGCGCTTAGCAAATATACCCCTGGGTCGTAAATCCTTTTTCGCGCGTCCGCGCGTGTAGCCTACGTGCGAGGATCAGGGCAAAATAGATGATGAGAGGAGAGAGTACGTGCCCGCCCAGAAGTTGGACGCCTCTGATATTTATTTGCTTTCTTCGAGCGACGTCATGGGAGTCTTTCTTCTCCTGCGTTTTACCTTTTTATCTTTCTTATTTTCTTTGCTCATTGCGCGATCGATGTGTTATTCGTACGTGATCATTGGTATGAGAGCGTTTTGATAATCGCTTTCGCTTTTTGTTTATTACTTATTTTGCATCTATAATTTAATTACATTATAAGCGTTGCCTTTTGAGCTATATTTATGTTGTTTGATAATTTTTTGTTATGTGTCTACATGATTATTGTAAATGAAATGGATTCATAGTTGAAAATAAAAAGTAAATTTATTATCAATCAGAATTGTAAGTGCAAGAAATCGATTAAAAATATATTATCTATAAATATAAATAGTTATTTAAAATCGTTAAGAGTTATTTATCTATAAATGTCACATCTAAATAGTTTAATAGAGTTATATACAGTTTGAGATTGGATTAGATCAGTACACTGTTGAGGCTCTGTACAAAAGCTGGCTGGCTGTCGCTTTGCTGTTCCCGCATCTGGACTACTTCCGCTCGGCTGTGTTTCTTGATGCACCACTTGAACTAAGATGCAAGATACAGGTATTACAGAACTCCGGTGTTCTATACGTCCACGGTGTTAGGAGAGGTGATACGTAGGGATTTTATACATATAAAATCCTAAGAATTAGGAGTCTGGATTACTTACAGGCATTTTTATTAAACATGTACCTAGAGGCCTTGTACGTGATGATATCAAAGAGCTCCATACTTTCATGCAAATATTGATCACGTATTAATTGAATCCTTTGATCATTGTGCCATCTTCAATGTTTGTGTCTCCGTCCTACGTCGTTGTGTCCACGATATAGCGACTATATAAGACTGACTAGCTTTTGTTAATTTTTAGTAGTATTCATTATTTTTTTAATTTATATCTTTATTTTTACTTTTTCTTTGTAAATTATACTATTTAGTTTTATATATACACCTAGGTTAAGTTTTGCATATACGCCTAGGCCAAGTTTTACATTGGTTTTAGGTGACGTGCTCTTGAGATCGGAATTGCATATACTCTGTGATTTACTAATTTTACTTTGCGTTTTGTTTTGGTTTTATAACTTGGGACTACTACTTCTTTATAATCTTGACTGATAGATACTGTTTTTGCTTACAATTTATAGTAGAATGTATAATCGTGTCAAGTAAGTTATCTCATGACGTGTTGACAAAAACATATTTTCTTAAAAAGTAAAAATTCATTAAATGTACTACTCTGTATTTAGTTTGTACTAAGTTGTGCAATTAATTTATATTAATCAGTATTTTGCATCAAAAATACCTATAACATTAAAAAATTTAGATTTTGCCCTACAGAAAAAGCAGTCAGCAGTCAGTCTGTATTTGAAGATTGTATAAAATGGCTTTGCCCCAAAAGATTCCTTCTACAACTCCTAAATAACTGGAAATCTAGCACAATATAGCAAGGCCAAAAAGAGGCAAATTATAACTATGATAGTATGCTTGAAGAGCATCGCTCTTTGTGCCAGCACACCGCTGCATTCATTCGAGGACAATCGATTCGACTGTCGAGTAACAAACAGAGCAGACATAATGCTAGGCACGCGAGCAAAAGGGGGCGGCTTTTCCGAGAGTATGTGTGTCAAGATATTCGTCGATCGTCTGAAATTTTAATCAGTCGTAGTTTCAATTTGACTTTGACTTGCCAGCGCTGATTCGGCTAATATCCGAATACTTTCTCGGCATATTCCAGCTATAAGAGGGAGTTTTGGCGCGCGAGATTGAAATTCGCCAGGCGGGAGCCCTGAAGCCAGCTGAATTTTGCAACGCGAACCAGATGCGTAGCTTGACGGAAGCATATTACAAGTAGAGACTTTAGAATGAGTTGTACAGGTAAGCTAAAGCAAATCAAAGGATTGTTATCGCTAATTTTATCCACAATTTAAGCGAAACCCTTAATACGTAAAATGATTAACGAAAAATGTATTGCCGCATTTTATGTAATTATTGTCATCGATTTTGAAAAACCTCATCCAGATATTCAACCGAATATCCGTTCGATATTAATCAATTACCAGCCAATCCCTAGCGATTGCTCGAGATGCCAAGGCAGGCGCGTGGGTCCTAGTTAACCAGCCAATCAATCTGGTTTCCTCGACGCGCTCTCCCCTTCTGTCGATTCGTCCTTCGCGGCTGTCGCTTATGTAAACTGTCCCCGGGGATCATCCTGATGCATGCGGTCTCGCGAATTGACAGCACGCGCGCTCTGGCACGTCACCGTTTAAGCATTGCCGAGGCGTCTGACAGCTCCTATATGGGAAGAGGTTTGATAAGGTGCAGAGGCTTCGAAATGCTTGTTACTTGTGACATGTATGATTGGGAGGTGTTGGATGAAGAGTGTTTTTAATTGGGAAGTTCAGTCTTTAAATGATAAAATAGTGTGATGAAATTATGGATCCGATGCAATATGTTTGTGAATCGATTACAAAATTTCACTGCTCTAACAATTTGTTGCAATACGAAGATTGCAGGAGAGGAAGTAACGCGGACTTCGGAGGGGTCAAAAAAAGAAACAAAAGATTTTATCAAAGTTTTATATATAACAGAAGTATAAAAAATTGAAAACAATAATCACAGCTAAACTTTGGCGTAAGCTGCATAGTTGGCGATGCCACAACGATTTTTTCCTTTTCTCAGGCGCATGTAGCCGTCCTCACCCCAGCTTTTGCCCCACCAGTTTTTCAGGATCCACTCATCCGGTGTGTAACCTACGATTAACATTGCGTGGTTCACGACATCTGAGCTGCAACTTGGGTCGTCATAGATGCCTGAACTGAATTTATGAATTGTTAATTTTTATGTTAGACCGGAATTGTTAAGTGAAATATCTTGAAATTACCAATATTGGACAATTTTGATATTCGAATTACCTTTTTTTTTAAGGTAAACGTAGATGCACGAAGTATCTTCTTTTTAGTATCTTAATTAACATTTTTTAAAAGAAAATTTAAGTTTTTACTCGGTTAATTTTTCCATGCCATTTTCATTGCCATTTTTACATTACGTTTATCTATTTAATTTTAAATCATGACAATTAAAAATTGAAAATATTTAATATTTATTGTTTTTAATTAGCTGTATAACTGATAAATGACGCTGGGTTTGTCCCGTTAAAATTTTGATCAGGTCAATCAAGCCGATAAATGAACTTTGTTCCCACAAAACCAAAGAGAAGAAAGAGTAGTCGGGCAATCAAAGATTTCAAAGTACAAAGAGGAGAATGTCTGGAATTCGTGATAACGAGGCTAATGTAAAGTCACTCTACTATCTTTACTACGAATTCGCGTAAAGTCGTGCACACGTGAAATGTAAATAAATTGCGTAAGCTGATAATTTTTTCTCCCGTAATTACGATATTCACACGCTATTATATTTTTAGAGCGATTAGACTGAGTTTTTTAAAATATGTTTTAAAAATAAAGGCATAACTTTTATTTCATCTAAAAAATTATCGATAAATAGAAATAGATATTTAAAAATTTTCTAATATTACGACTCTTGTTTCCTCTAATAAAAAAAATATCGATAATTGAATAACCGATATTCTTAACTATATTTTAAGAATTTATTTGCCATATTAGTATATGTTATACATTAAAATTTCCATTTCTAATACTACTAGTTATTACGTTTTCTTATAATTACTATGGCTTTTTTGCGTATATAGCTTTGTGATAGTCCATTACCCATAGTTCCATTAGGCGGATTCTTTTTTTCCGTGTAAGCTATCTAATCTCAAAAGTTTTATAACATCCAAAATATTTATGATATACAAAAGAAGGAAAAAGACCATAAAATAAAACAGCAAAGTTTTAATTTCAAATTCTTTAAAAAATACTAATTGTTTCTTAAAGAATTTTTTTTATCTACTTTTATTTATTAGCTTGTAATATTCTTCTCTAGTTTCTTTAATACAAATATTTAAAATGTTATGACCAATAAAAGGGAAAAACAACACGTATTTGAGAGTACTAGGTAGAACACATTTTATTAAGAAGGGCCTATTTGAAAAAGATGTAAATACTATATTTCATTTTTAAATATCAAAAATCGAGCTTTAAAGTCTTATTGAAATCTCTTTGCTGCACTTTACCCTCACCTTATAAATCCGATAATCACTTGTATTCTCTTATATTTCTTTTACTAAAAATATCTTATTTTTTCATTTTCTTATCAATATTAATAATTAAAAAGGATTTCTTAAATACAATAAATTTTAATATTATATATACATTATTGACAATCATTTAAATATTTAAATAAATCAATTTCATGATCGTTAAATTTTGGTTTATTTAAATAATATTTGTTTCGATTTATATATATTTTTTACATAAAATTTTTTACATTTATTTACATTAAATTTGAGAAAACTGTGTACCAATAAATAGCCAGCAACTTTTTTTTATGCAATTTCTTATTTTAACTAGATTATAGGGATAGTAGTCGTAAAAAAGAAAAGACATCGTTTGATTACCTGTAGAGTTGGAAGGTTTTAGGACTGGCATTGATTGAGGCTGCAATCGGGCCGATAGTAGCAACTGCGGCTTCTAGCGCCCTCTCGTCGCGCGCTGGCAAAATTGCCCAGGCGGTGATGTTCACCACGCTCAAACTTCTTTGAAACTTGCAAGTACCTTGCTTGAGTGAAGAAATGTTCGTTTTTTAAATTTTTCTTTTTTCTTTTAATTCTAATTTTTTTTTTTTATATTTATTTATTTCTTTATTTTTTGTCTGCAAAGAATCATTATTAGATGAAAAATGAATTTAAACAATGAAGAAAAATATTATATAATTCTAAATACAGTATATAGTAGTAATAATAAATTGCTAAACTTTGTCAATTATTATGATTAAAATTATTTTCTAAGGTGACGAAATAAAAAAATTATAACAGGAATAAGAATTAATATTAGTTATAAATTTTAGTTAGATAGATAGATAGATAGATAGATAGATGATTTATTTATTGCACAACTCAGTACAAACAGCATAGTTATTAAATGTTTAGTAAGCAAGCAGTAATGTATTAATATTTGAAGTATATTTTGAAATTTTTGAATACTTCAAATAAATATCTTAAAAGTTTTCAAATTCAAATCTTATTAAAAAAATTTTAAAGAGATAGAGATTTTTCTCAACGAGAAGATAATATTTGATTTTCTTTTTATTTCAGTCCAAAATTGAATAAAAACAAGGAAAATATTATTTGGGATTTGCGTTTTCATAGAAATTTGCTGCAAAAATTGATACAAGTGTATTTTGTCGTCTGGGCATAAATAATTTGGTTAATGGCGCGTCAGTGCTCGTCGATAATCGATTATCTCTAGTTCATGCGTGACTGGCGGGAGCCCCGATGATGAGAAATTTTTCTCTCTCATTCTAAGGTATTTTTCGATATTTTAGCGTTTACTCATAGAATCCTTTGTTTGCTTTTACGTAACTTATCAGAAAATAATAAAGTTTATTGTTATTTATAATGATAAACAGGTGCAATATAAAAAAAATTTTATTTTGTTATCATTATAATAATGAAAGTTATTTTTTATTTAAATAAACTACTGATCGATTTCATATAAGAATAAAAAATTATTTAAGTGACTGTGTTAAATATAATTATAACTTTTTTAAAGCTTTTAATGGATTAAGATTAATAAAAGTACAAGTTATAAACTAAAGAGAATTATGAAATTCTATTATTGTTTGAAACTGTAAGTACTTATATCTGCCTATTCAAATAAATTCAAGTGTATTTTTATAGATCAAACATTATTTTAGCGATCTCAATATTAATGATCCAAAACTAATTCATTCCAAGAGAAAAAGCTGCTCTCATTCAAAATTTTTGAATACTAATGTAAAATAATATTTGACTTTTGACAAAGAAGTGTGGTTCGCATTTGTTAATGCGCGATAATCCGATTTACAGCACTTGTCAGTTTGCACGCAAGTGACGACTTTACGATAACGAAATTCTCCATGTACTAGATGGATGGTAATTTCTATATAAATATGGAGTAACTTCGTTCTATCTATTAGCTTTAACGGGTAAAGAAAATTGAAAGAATCCTAATCGAATTTTCATTTTCTTATTATAATGAATGGAGAAGATTTTTTTAGAGGGGCTTAAAATTATTGAAATAAAATTGATGTGATTTTATATATGGTATTCAAGCATTAATTTTTTTGATTGAATGAATAAATTTTTCTATTAATAAGTGATCATTAAAATTTCAAACAATCAGGAAAAAAGTTAAATTTTGTTATGCTGTAAGTTATTATAAATTTTGCTATACCTATATTAGAGAAATAAAAGCTTTCTCTTTCTTTCAACTTATGTTTAGCTAAAATCATAAAATTAAATTTTCAAATAATACTATACATACCATCTCTACTATTACCCAACGTATTCCACTCATATCTACCAAATTCATAAGATCCAGATAATCGCAATCTCACCTGAGCCGTATAGGGATATGTATCATCGGTTTGCAGTCCCCTGGACCTCTCCAGGTATCTGAGTGTGTTCCTGAGCGAGCCACCCGAGCAGCCGAGGTTGCCCGTCTGGGTGCTGCAGTCAACGAGCTGTTGTTCGCTCAGCGGTACCACCATGCCTGTCTGCTTAAATATTTGTCCGGATATGCTCCCTGCTACGCTATAGGCATAGCAACTGCCGCAGTCGCGCTGGTTCTCTGACTGCGTAACGAAGCCCTTCGCACGCCAGTCGAGTGAGCGAGGCACCTTCTTGGGATCGGTCAGCACTGCGGCGACCATGTCGTCGTCCATCAGCCGACGGCGACGACTTGGCACGAGCTTTACCTAAGAGTGGTTAAAGATGAGGATGGTTAATCGATGAGAGGCTTCTTGGTAATCATATGTTTGAATTACGAGATTGTGGTGATTGCTTGGATGTCAATTCGATTGGATGGCAATCTGAATTTTCGGCTTCTTGTGGGACTTCACTACTAAGTTTTTGGTATTTTTTTTTTTTTTTGTAAGACTTGGAAGGTATTATTGAGTATAACCAGCATCCTCTTAGAGTATGACTTTTGTTACTTGTTAATGTTTAGTAAAAAGATTGAAGACATTTTTTTATCTTCCTTTGTATGTGATTAAGAGGTTGTTAATCAATTCTTTCATATCACCGTTTCCCAATCATTCTTCGTAATCCCGAAAAAGTATAAAATAGATCAAAACTTCAAACAAAGCCGTTCTCCTTTTATTTAAACATCAACGAAGATTGTAATTAAAGCCAGTCGGAAGTTTGAACCAGCGAAAAAGAGAAAAGCCAGGTCCATGCAATCGAACCCTTCTCTCATCCTCCTTCCGCGCTGGCCGTTAATTCAATACGCTCTCTCGCGGCAAGCAAATCCCAGGGTCCTATCTTCGGGTCAACGTTCACGCCTACGGGGCTGTGTAGGTGTGTACACCCTCGATTACGCGCGTGTCTCTGTACGTACCCAGTCGCGTATGTACTGAGGCGTGTCGAGATCGGCAATGTGGTTGTCGCGCAGGACGTACTCGTGATGTCCCGCGGCGGCCATCAGGTTGTGCTCGTAAATCTTGAGCAGGTTCTCCTCCCAGGCGGCCCGGCGTGCTTCCTCCGTCCGGCCGGTGTACGTCTTATTGTGTCGTGCCTGCGAAAAGAGCCGAGGAAAGTTACAGTGCGAATGTGGCCTGTGAGACAGCAAAAAATGAAGAACGAGACCGATACGACGATCGCGTCCTGTTTGTGGGGATCGAGGGGAAGACTGTGAGAGAGGTATGGGTTGGATGGTCTTGCTTTGATAGTTGTTGATTGTTTGAAGTAAACGTCGATGCTTGTATTCGATCGTTCTTTGAAAGATCGCTACTACTTTAATTGTGGCTCTTTTAAGGAATTGGTGTAGAAGTGATTAAGGAATGAAAGGATTTCATTTTAACGAAATCCTTCGTTATTGAGAAATATTCTTAGTTTTCATTTCATTTAACAGTTTTCAATTTGATTTTCAGTTTTCAGAAATAAATATAAGAGCTTATAGAATATAAGGTCACATAAATCATTTATACTTGAAATATTATTAAATTTTTCAATATGTCTAAGTTGATAATGCTAAATACTACACGAGTCATACATTATTGTTGAAATATGTGAATTGATTGACTCCATCTCCCATTCTATGAAAACTCTTTAAAATTAATTTTTTCAATTTGGAAAATTACTCGTATTTTCATGTAATAATATTGATGATAAATATTAACGGACCGATGCACTGATATCAAGGATTGGACAAATAAAAAAAATTTTAATCATTACCTTATACATGTACCAGTATTCATCAAGCCGTTCAGAAACTTCCGGGGGCAATCTACCATCTACGCTGATTCCGCCTTTAATGACTGTTAGAAAAAGCAAAAGGCACAAATTTCCAGCTTGCTTTTTGAGCTCCATAAGTTAATCGACGAAACTGTTTCGGCGAGATTAACTGCAGACAGATGTCTGTCAGTAAAATGATTTTAAGATTAATAAAAAAAATTAGCATTATAATAAATTTTGTTATTTCTAAAAGAATAATTCAATAATGAATAGACACTCACCGTTATGAATTTCAGTGAAATATTAATAACCAATATGTTCATCAATTAGTTAGTAAGTTTCTCGTTCGACTGAACGGAACCACATTGGCGGCTGTGCGACTCTTCATCGTTTTGTTTTGATTTTCTTCATACGATTGCATAAAAGTAAACAAGAAGGCACTTTTCTGCTGACCAATCGTATGTTTTTATTTCGCGAATTGCGAGCATTGCCAAAAAGTTTATTAATTGTTGTGTATACTTCATGCACTTGTTAATAAACTTCCTTAAAAAACATTTGTCTTATCGATAAATATTCGGTCATTTCGATTATTGGTATGTTCTTCGGATACCAGATGCAACAACGAATCTGAAGCAACTGTTATTATTAAAAAATTGCTATACTAAAAAATTTGATTGCTTGTAACATTTGCCTTAACAGTCTAAATCTACTGGAAAAAAAGTTTCTTAATAAACACGTGAACAAAAAAAAAAACTCGAAGCGTTAAAAATTCAGAGCTGCTAATCAGCCATTAAATTTGACGGTTCATTCATCCGATGAACATGCTTAATTAGCGGCAAACAAGCCAGTGGCGGCTCAAAATTCCTCAAGCATCAGCGGCAGGACCCCTTTCATATTCCTCGGCCCTGTCCCGGCTTCACGTTGTACTTGGCACCCGCGGGCTTTACGAGCCAAGCAGCCGCACTATGGCCTACTTAGCACCGCGAGCTGCGCGTGCTCCTGTATAAGGAGCACAATGGGGCGAACAATAAAGCTTTCGCACACATCTCGAGCTTGATATACGCTGCGTGCACTCCGCGGAGATTCACGGCTCCTGCGCGTAGAGAGCTCTGATTTGCAGCCCGTCGATCTTTCTTGTTGAGGAAAATGTTTACTTATCGCTTTCTAGAGAAGAAAGATTTGGATTTTTTTCTGACGTTAGGAATGTTTGTATATGGAAAGAAGACAAAAATTCTAGGGGATAGCTTTGTCCTGTGATTACCGTTTTATTACGGTAATTTTTCTAGAAAAATTTCTCTTGGGTTTAAGAAGACGTTAATTCACAAAGTTAGATATTGTTAATTCGCAAAGTTAGACGTTGATTCACAAAGTTGCCTACAAGTGAGAAATATGTCTCGAGTATATGTCAAAATGGGATGGAAAGCAGATATCAGATTTAGATAGTTAATTTGATCCTTAAAATTATATTTCAATAAATAAGATAATTATTAAGATTATATTTAAATAAACCGCAAACCGTAAAAATAAAAAAAATTACTAATATTTTTAGAAATTTTTACTACAAAAGTACTTAGTAAATATTACTGAAAATTTCGTAAAAATTACTAAAAAGTATAGTAATTTTTTCGATTTTCCCAGTCTGGTACCACTATATGGAAGTTTTTAGTAATTTTTACAAAAAGATTAGTAACATTTCCGAAATTGATTCGTCTATGTAGTCTCTTGAAATTAAAATTTAATTAAAAAATTTATAAGGTTTCTTAAAAACCTATAAGGTATTATAAAAATATGAGAATACACATTAATATTTCTGACCATAGTACTTATTAAGAGAATTATAGACACTGACATCACTAATAAATTTTGATGTATACATTGTTTCTTTAATATAATAATATTAAAAACTTCATTTTATAAAAAATGTTAAATTTTGTTTCATTTTCTTATTTTATTAAAAAATTATTTTAGTTATAAATTTTACATCTAATTCTGCGAGGTTTCATGTTAATTATAATAAAAAGGACTGCGTGTATTCAGCATAAACGCAATAATAATTATTAACGAATTTTGATAATTACAATTTAAACTTAAATCAGCGTGTGTTTTAGAGTTAATTACCCTAATTAATATGGTTACATACAAACATTAATATCCTTCTATGCATATCTAAAAAAGCAAATTAACAATGATATCTTCTTTATAAGGCTTCTTTTAAAAGTGGTGCAATAGCAAGGCTAAGTCGGAGATAAGAATGTAACGTCGTTAAAATAAAACACAGTTGAAATTAACTACTTTTGAATCGGTTCTAACAGACGCTATCATTTAAAAGACTTCTTTCCCGAAAGCCTATGATGTGTAAGCGATTTCTGGATTGTTCAACATTTTTAATTTTCGACAATGACATTTTGTAATAAACAGAAATATCCGAATTTCCCAATAATAAAAATTCTTGTTCAAATTTTACAATAAGTAGCTTGAATAAAAATTCTGCTGCAAAAGTTTTATGCTGTAATACATTTAAAAAATTAAAATCAACTATAAATTTAATACTTCATAATCATCACATTCGTTCATCAATTCTCCTTTATCCAGCCATCAAACCTCCCAACTCCTCCTCGGACACTCATCCTCCCCCCGGAATTCTCCAGAATCCCACATCCCAGCGGCGCAGTAGTATCATGCCGACTCGCGTCGGACAAACTCACTATCAGCTTCCCGTCTCCGCTCGCAGATGCCGCCAGCGACAGCCACTCTCTCTTTCTCTCTCTTCTGCCTATACCGGTCGGCCTCTCTCTTTCTCCCGTTCAACGGCTCCTCGGCCGATGAAGTCAGCACAGCAGCCGGCGCTGGCGCACTATCTCCTCGCACCCGGCCGCGCGCGCGCGGGCCAGCCACGCGCCAGCTCCCGACGACGACGTCGTCGTCGCGACGATCCTCGCGTCTCGCCGCCCTCGTCACGTGATAACCGCTAGTGAGCGCTCGGCTCTCTGTGCGCAAGTTTGGAACTCGCTCGCTCAAGCAGGCGCGCGCGCCATCTCTGCCTGGCCGCGAGGTCTTCTGGCGCGCGCGGTCGCGGCAAAAGTAGGCCGAACGCATCCTCCTCGTCGCGCCTTATCTTCCCGCGAGCGTGCAGCGCTGTGTTTTGGTGCGCGTTCCTCGGCTCTTCTTCTTCTTTTTTTTTCGGTTTGACGTTCGGTCTCTCGCCGCGCGAGTTTTTCCAGCAGTGCTCGGCGGGT